>PVJC01007685.1:0-50728 GCA_004026665.1 Murina feae | reverse complement strand
AAATCCTTCCTATTTTCTCCTGTTATTTTCTTCTAATAGAGAAAATCAAACAAACAATAACAAATCAACAAAATCCTGAGTCTATGAGTAAGACCGTTTATAAGTAATGTGAACAGTCACACACGTGTCAGAAGGAAGGCTGTTTTAGAGCATGGTATGGGAAGTTGGGCTCTGTTTCTGCATAGCAATCAGCCAGGGCTTGTTTTTATCACATCTGGGATATATGAGCATTAAAACTGTGTTAGCCATATGGTTTATAGTCCTTTTTGTTGTGTGTCATAAAATGAGAACATGTTAAATTCTCCAATTAAATTATTCTATCAATTAATACTAATTTTCCAGATTTATTTTCTGTATAGCTTTCAATTTTATAAACTCATTTAAATTTTTTTTCTTTTCAAATTAAATGTATTGGAATGACAATGGTTAATATGCTTATATAGGTTTCAAGTGTACACTCTGGTTTTTCTTCAGGCCCATAAATCTTTTGTCTTTTCTATAAACTCTTGCAACTCTAATTATTTCTGTTGTATGTTGTTCTGAAGAGATTAGATATGAGTGAAGAAGGAACAACATGAACTGAAGACATGCAGCCATTGTGACAGAGAGAAATGGGAGAGTCTATTATTTGACTGGAAGTTAAATGGAGAAAATATTTTAAGAAGGAGGATGTGATTGGTTGTGCCAAATGCTAATAAGTCATGTAAGAAGAGGATTTAGAGCTGACATTTTGACATAGCGATATAATAGTCATTATTGGTTTTTTACAGGAGCTATTTCAGTGGAACCAGAGATAAAGGTTCAAATGAAGTTGGCTTAAGAAAGAATGGGAGGAGAGCAATTGGATTCTGCAAATATGCTGAATTCTTTTGAGGAACTTTCTTAAAAAGGAAAAGAGAAATGGACAGCATTTGGAGATGAGTATGAAGTCAACAAAATGGCCCAGCCAGCATGTCACAGTGGTTGAGTGTCATCCTATGAACCAGGAGTCATGGTTAGATTCCCATGCTTGTATTGCAGGCTCGGTCCCTAGCTTGAGGCATACAGGAGATAGTTAATCAATGAGATGCTCTTTCATCATTGATGTTTCTATCTCTCTCTCCCTCTCCTCTCCTCTCTATATTTAATTAATGGCATATTCTTAAGCTGATGGGAATGACCTTCAAAAAAAAAACAAAACTTGAAAATTGAGAAGAGAAAGGAAACAGTTGCTGGAATGATAAGCATAATCATTGGACACAAGAAACTAGGAGGTAGGGGAGGAGGAGGGAAGGGCAAGGGAAAAAACGGAGACTTATCTATCACTGGTTGTAATACTTTAAGCAATAATAAAAAAAATTTTAAAAATAAAAAAAAAGAGATGATACATTCTAGTGTGTGTGTGAGGAAGGGTTGATAGTAGCTGAAAGCACAGACAATATTTTCCCTAATAACTACAATGAGGGAAAGTATATGGTAAAGATGTAGGAACATTAATTTAATTTTATAGAAGTCAGTTTACTTGCTAAGAAACTAAACAGCAAGGCCATTTGACAGAGTAGAGGAAGAGGCTTAAAGATTTGAGAAGACTGGAGACAAGAAATGATAGTTTAAGAGAGCTGAAGAGAAACTAGACTAAGGAAATGTAGTATGATTATTTTTTTATTCAGTTATTTGTTTCCCTTCTAATATTTAAATGAGAACAGAATAATTTTACCAAGCTTAGTATTTGAAAAAGAAAAAAAAATGTTTAAAAGGAAGAAAAAAATACTTTTAATATACTCTACTTACGTCTCTTTCATGTCTATCTGAACATAATTTTAATTTTCCCTAAGGTCCTGCAGCACTGGATGTTATAGATTTTCATTGTCAGTTTAGAAAAAAATATTAAGAGAGCTAACAATGTGGGCAGTCATAATGGGGGAGATATGTTTCTACTTCCTCTTGTTGTGTCTAAATATCGTATCCCCAAAACCGCTGCAAGAACATGAGAGCTATATTTGAATATACTCGGACCTCATCCCACACTAGCCCTCTGACACAGCGGCGCAGCAGGGAGGAAGTGCCAGTTCCAGGGAAACGACAGATTTATAGGGCTGGAAGTAGTGGGGTGGGGTAACGTGTGTGGCCCCTGCTGATTGGTCGAGGGAAGGTCCTGGGCAGGGCATTTCCTCTGCATCCCTATTGGCAGGTCTGCAATCTCGCACCGCCCTTACACTCTCTCTGTGTAGTTCTGCCTTGAGATAGTGTAAGTACGATAGTTGTAGAAGTCAGCCTGCAAGATGGACTCCAGTAATCATTTCCTCCTTGTATTCAAATGTTTATCTAGTTTCTTCCTGCTGAGTGATCAGCACATGTGGTGGAAGTGTGTTTCCTAAAACTAGACCACAAGAGGCAGTGGCAATTCCTGCTTCGGTGTTCTAGATTGCTCAATGGGGGAGACCCATCGTGATGTGAGAACATTCCAGCAGCCTTACAGAGAGGCCCATGTGAAAAGCACCTGAAGCCTCTTGGTAATACCCAGCACCAATACACCACCTTTGCAACAGCATAACCTAAAGTGCATCCTTCAGCTGTAATGGAAGTTTCAAGTGGCTGCAACCCAGCCAATATCTGGACACAACCTCAGGAGAGACCCTGAGCTACAATTCCCACACAAGTCACTTTCACATTCCAGACCTCGAGAAACTGTGATGGCATCAAATCACTGCAGTTGGATTCACACACTGATATTTGGAAGATTTGTTACTAAGTGCTAGATAACTAAAAAGGAGAATTCATCCTATTGGAGAGATATGTAACCTGATGAGATTTCATGGCAAAGAAGATTCTTATATTGTAGCTCATTGATTTTATTTTCTCTTAGACTGCATGCATTGCTGATAAAAATTTTAGAATTTGGACAGAGATAGCCTGAACTCTCTTAAATTCTCACAATATTTTCCCCTACCTCATTTATTTATTTTGGCTTACCCTAGATAGAGTTTTTTAATGCCTTTTGCCTGAATTCTGCATATCAAGATGCATTAGAAATGCCATGCTGGTAACAATGTAAATATATCAAATAGAACATGAAAGTAGAAAATACTAAATATTCACCATGTAAAAATGAATTGCCATTAATTTATTAAATGAGAAATAGAGACTATGAAATACAGATTTATTAAAAATTGCAAAGTACATGAACAACATGCAAAGAGGGTCATAAGTTCATCTCAGACTGCAAGTCTGAGATTGTCAAATAAATAGGGTTAGCTGATACACTCCAGGGGGATCATCTGCTGAAAAAAGATAAGCCACAGAGGAAAAGCAAATTGGGATAAATCACATAAATTTAAAAGAGTATTAAAGCAAAACCAAAATAGTAATATAGTGCTATTTTCAACAAATTCAGGGAGCATTTTTCATTTCATAGAGGCCTTCATCTCGTCAATCTATCAAGAGCAAATATTTTGACAAGCTTACTATCTCCTATTCTTTACCAGGAGAATTCCTGAATACTATGCATTCAATGAACAAATATTTATTGAGCACCTACTAGATGCCACACACTATTGTAAGCACTGGGGATAGAGCAGTGAATAAGAAAGACAAAGCTCCTTCCTTCCTGAAACTTATAATTAGTAAAATATAAAAGCAATAAATGTAATATTACATCACATAGTCTTAATTCTATGACCAAAGATAAGGAAGGTAAGGTCACCTAAATTGAGATGGATGGTCAGTTTAAGAGTATGGTCCAAGTCCTAGTCAGTTACCACTGAAGGTAAAATGGTATAAATTTGATTCTCAACCCTTAGGAGCATCTACTCTGCCCATATATTTTAAATTGAGTTCAATTGCCTCTGAGTACTTCCTTACCTTTGCCCTTATCTTGCAAGTCTAATGAGAAATTTGGTCAGTTAGCCTTTGCAGGAAATGCTTTGCTTTCCTTAAAGTCATGCAGGACTCCATACTTCATAACTTTTGTAAACTGGAGGAAGGGTCCCCACAACGATGTTCATTGTCTAAGGCTGCCTGGGCCATTCAGGCTTCATGCTGATGCTCTGAACCAGCTCCCAAGAGCAACTCTCATTGCTCTTATTTCCAAGGTTCTATTATTTACACTTCAGTCCTTGGTAATCCAAATGCTCCCTGAAACATGCCTACACCTCTGGATCAGTGTGGAAGATGCAAGTGCATGTGTGTCTTCAACCTCAAAGCACACAATTTACAAAACTTAGAAAATCCATATGTCCTCAGAATCACCGCTCTTCCTTTGTAAAGCCTAGAATCCACCCAGTCTCAGACACTTCAGCTTTTACCTAGCCAAGCCTCTCATCTGTTCCAAGAGAGTAAGGAAAAAGAAGTTCCTAGGGCAGGGGGAAGCTTGATTTTAAAAGGGCCAAACTATATAGGATAATGAAAATATTCTTTTAAAAAAATGTTTTCATTGATTTTTAGAGAGAGAAGGGGGGGGAGAGAGAAAGAGAGAGAGACAGAGAGAAAGAGAGAGAGAGAAACCTTGATGTGAAAGTGAAACACAGATCAGCTGCCTCCTGCAGGCCCCCTACCAGGGATTGAGCCTGAGAAAAATGACCTGACCAGGAATTGAACTGGCAACATGAGATGACACTCAACCAACTGAGCCAGACCAGCCAGGGCTATTAGTTATCTTGAAGCTAACATTTACCAAGCTGTGAACTTAAGTTTGTTCAATTCGAACTAACAAGCAAAATAGAGACAGACATAGGTAGAGAGCAGGCTGCCAGTTACGAGGCATGGGGATGGATTGGGGGGTTGAGGAAGGTGGAGGGATTGAGCAAGAAAGGAAAAACAAAACAAAACTCAGGGACATGGACAACAGTATGGTGACGGCTGGGGTGCGGGGGAAGGGACGGTGGAGGAGGATACATGGGGTATAAATGGGGATCCAAGGAAGGACTGGATTTGGGGGTAAACACAATACAGTGTACAGATGACATGCTGTGGAACTGTGCACCTGAAATCTGCACAATCTTGTTAGCCAGTGCCACCCCAATAAAAATAAAAAGGAAAAACATAGTTTGTGCATTTTACTGTTTATGAATTGTTTCATGAGTAAAAAGATATTACCACGAAAGTGATGTTGTCAGCAAGCATCAGGGTAGTCTTCATGCTGGAATCCATTTTTAGTTAAAAAGTAACTTTTTCTGCTAGGAGTTAAACACAACCACTACAGCCATAGCATAAAGAGGATGCTGATGAAGCAGCCCTGCCTGGGTGCCTCAGATAGAGAGAAAGCTGCGGAGCACAGCAGGCTGGCAAAAGCCATCCCTGACTTACCAACAGGGAAGGCACCTACTTAGCACATGGCAGAAGGAAATCAGCCAAAACCCCTGAAGGCCGCACATAGCCTGGATGTGAACACTTAGGCAGCCACATAAAAGGACTATATTCAAGTCACAACTCAGGTCATGAAATGGGGAAACAACATCCCAACCGAAAATGGCAAGTGACCGGAGCCCACAGGACTCAGGAAAGAAGGGTCATTCAGGGGATGCAGCACAAGAAGAATGGGGTCCAGCCTCCTCCAGAGCAAGGGTGATGCCCTAACCCAGCGGGTTGAGCAGTAGCACTGTTGCCCACGTAACAAAGAACTGGGAGTTCTTGAATAAATGCATGTCCATGTGACTGAAACTATACAAACCATACATTTTACATACATAACAATCATTCCTTTACAATCTTTTGAAGGGGTTTATTCTATCTTAATGAATATTTTTAATGTCTACAGTGAAAGACCCTCTCTAGTCATTGTTACAGTTACCTAGACTGAGTGTATCCCAGCTAACTGCTAATTCTAACTGTTCGGGCTAAGATTGTCCTTTAAATTAAAAACAAAACAACAAACAAAAAGGCCACACTACTTTCCCCTGGGAATCCATACTTACCTGAGAAGGGAGGAGAGAGGGATAGAAACATCAATGATGAGAGAAAATCATCAACTGGCTACCTCCTGCACACCCCTACTGGGGATGAAACCCTCAACCTGGACATGTGCCTTTGACCAGAATGGAACCCGGGACCTTCAGTCCACAATCTGATGCGTCATCCACTAAGCCAAACCATCTAGGGTGAGATTATGTTCCTTGCCTTTTACTGCCTCTGGTGGATCTCAGCATGCTTTTGGCTTGAGTCCATGTCTCTCCAATCTCTGCCTTTATCTTCACAAGCCTTCTCTTCTGTGTTTTCCCCTTTCCATCTTTCTCTTATAAGGACACTGATGGCATATAAGGCCCACCCAGATAGTCCAGGATGATCTCATTTTAATATTCTGAGTCATTCCTTTTTTCAATAATTTAACAATTATAGTCTCCAGGGATTGGTACATCAACACATCTTTGGTGGATGAGGCGCATTTTTTAGCCTACTCCCATGCTCAGTAAAGGTTAAAGGCTGTATCTGTCACATATATAGTCTCTTTTAATATACATTGTTCTATTTATTCCTACCATGTGGACTGGAGGAACAATAATTTTATCCTTTTTACTGTCTGAAGGCATATTTGTGGAACTAGCTTATCCCCAATGGGTGCAGAAGGCATATCTATTTCAAAAAGTTTGAGAATAACCAAAAGTCAAAAGAGAAAAATCTTAAAGCTGGTTTTTAGATATAATAAGTATTCTCTTAAACAAAAGAAAAATATTAACATTACTTTGTGAAAAAGTATGCACTCAACTAAATATAGATTAATAAGCAATATTTCTTAAGTAATAATGGCATGTAAATATTCTGCAATGCTTATATTTGTATAAAACCGAGGAACATTCACACATTCAGTTATTTGTATTTGGTGTCTGTTGAAAACAAAGCTAGAATAATGTTAGGACTTTTAAAGTAGGCCACATATGTAAAAAATAAAAACAAAACCAAAATGTGGTAAAAGAACCTAGCTTGGCAGATGGCTGAGAGTAAAATTACAAAGCATTATGGTTAGAGTTTTGACTAAAAAAAAGCACAACACAATGATAAGCTGTCAGCTAATGCATTATTAAATGCTCTAAGACTTCTCACCAAAATATACTAAAAGGCAAAATCTTTTGCATACAAATACGTGCTAAAATACTTTCATTATAATACTCCAAAAGGATGATTTTTTTTGAAAGCAAAAGATTAGAAATCTTAAAAGATTAGACTTTTAGAACCCACCTATATAATAATTTTTAAAATTTTACATAAAATAATTCTCCCTAAGGTGTTCTATCAATGCATATATAATTAAAATAAATAATAAAATAATAGGGATCCTCACCTAAATTTTTCTTCATCCAAATGGAAAACATTAACGATGAAAAGTAGAATGGGAATTACCTTCCAACTTTTCATAATGCGTTTTTTTTTAATTCAACAAATTAACTTTCTAATGACATGCTATTGAAATCATGAAAGTCAAACTCCCAAGACAGACACTCATGAAAAAGAAGGTTTATTCAAGTGACAGCATCACAAGAAGATGGGGAACTTTTTGCAGTCCTCAAAAACCTCAGAGCAGCAGAGTTTTATAAGGATGAAGAGGCAAAGCAGAACAAAGAGATCAGGAGAAGGGGCTGTGGATGTGCTCTCTCCCAGGAGTGAAGGGAGAGGGAGATGAAGAGAAATCTGATTCCCTTGCTTCCTCTCCTGGTTTGGGTGCTAGCTCTCTCTTCAAACAAGAATTTACACATTTACAGCAGACTGAGTGTCCTCATGCCTGGCACCAAGCAGGCCTTCTCCTAAGAGCAAGCTGCTTGCTCTAAGCTGTAAAGAAAAGCTATATAAGGAGTGAAAACACAGGATTTATTTACCTATGGTTGCTGATACTACATTTAGAGTATTCTAAGAAAATGAGAGAGCTGACTATAGCCTTGAAAGAATGTAGAATACACAAGTTTTATTGTATAACTGAGATGTTAAATTATGGTTATGTTAATGTGAAAACATTCAAACCTGTAAATAATTTTTGTGAGTTCATTTGAGCCAAACTGTCGACAATTGCCAGGAAGCAGTATCTCAATAAATTGGGATAATGCTCAGAGAACAGCAGTTTTTTTTTACTTTGTTTTATACATTACCATCAAAGGAGGAGATGTAAGTGGGTTCCATGAAGTCTACTGGTGATAGATGAGGGAGGTTGGAGAAAGCAAAGTAGGGAAACCTCTGGGAGTGAATAAAAAGTAAAATGATAGATACATGCTTCTTTTGTTGCTGTTGTTGTTATTATTACCCAATTACATTTATTTATTTATATATTTTTTCTTTATTGATTAAGATATTACATATGTGTCTTTATCCCCCCATTGCCCCCTCATCCCCCTCCTCATGCCCTCACCCCTCTGGTGTCTGTGTCCATTGGTTAGGCTTATATGCATGCATACAAGTCCTTTGGTTGCACCCCTATGATCATAGCAGCACAATTCACCATAGCTAAGATTTGGAAACAGCTTAAGTGCCCATCAGCAGATGAGTGGATTAGAAAACAGTGGTACATCTACACAAGGAATACTATGCTGCTGTAATAAAGAAGGAATTCCTACCATTTGTAGCAACATGGATGGAACTGAAGAGCATTATGCTAAGTGAAATGTCAGTCAGAGAAAGATAAATATCACATGATCTCATTCATTTGTGGAATATAACGAACAACATAAACCGATGAACAAAAACAGATCAGAGACAGAGAAGCATCCATCAATACATGCTTCTTTTACTTAGGTGGGTGCAGGATAGTGAACAGTGAACAATGAGCAGGATATAACAATGGCAATACAGGCATTTATGGTCTCTGTCCTGGAGCCCAGGTACATTTGGTTGTACCCTGAGGGGTCCAGAAAAAGGGAAGACCCAAGTTACTCTGACATTTCAGGTATGTTTTCTTAGATGCAAAGTGACAGTAGGCTCAGCTAAGGTAAAGTTGACCTTTGTCAGAAAAATACTGGCCTTGAACATGACTTTAGTTAAAGTTTTAATTTCAGACCATCCTTTTTGGTTACTTGAGTTTCCAAAACACCATGCAGACCTTCCCTGAGCTAATCAGGTTAACATGTGGTCTCTTTTTCTGCCACAGTAATACTATTAGTTCCCCTCATAAATAATCACTAATCTAAAATATTTAACTGTTCAAATTTTCAACTATACAAAAACTATCTTCACCTCAGAATGTTAGACATGATCCCTTGAAAAACATTGTGGAGCTCTATAGAATGCAAGTGCAGACTTAACTTGCTGATCGTGATATGGAATTTTTAGACTGGAACCCGGATTCTTTGTCCACTGGAATCAAAGAATAAATCCACGGACAGAAGAGGATAGCAAAGGTGGAGATTTATTGAAGAACAAGTACAGACTCCCACATGGGGAGGGGGAAAGAGTCCCACAGAACAAACTCCCACGTGGAGAGGGGGAAAGAGTCCCACTGAGTTCCTTTTCCCTGGGGCTTAGAAAGGCTGCAGATCCTGGTGCCTTGGTATCCCGTCTTATTGGTCACTATTCCCTTGGACTGGTTACTAGAGTAACTCCTGGGCTCAAAGGAGTTCCTTCCCTTGTTCCCCTACTCCTTCTGGGCTTTCTTCTCCTTCTGGATGAAGGGCTTTCTTCTCTTTATTCTGTAAATATAGGTCTTTTGCTGTTCTCGGCTTCCTCACTCTATGGAAATATACTTTCTGCTGCTCTGCAGCCCAGTGCTTCCTCCATGGTGCGCTTAATTTCCAAAACTTCTAAAATTTTCCAAACCTGTTCTATCTTACCCCTAAAATCCCTGTTTTTCTAGCATGTAGTGCTCCTGGTCCCTGAGACACTCCAGACTCACATACTTCTCATTTGCGATCCCAATGTTGATGGCTTTCAGCCCCTTTCTCTAATGTGCTTTCCCACCATGACTTTCTACATCAATATAGTTTTCATAGGCTTGTAAATGTGAAAAATTACCCTTCTTGTACCAGTATCTCTTTAGGTGAAATGAATTTATGCTCCCATGAAAACATTATTTAAAAGACCAGTCTACAAGGTCCCTAGCCTTGCTGATACTATATTTAAAGTGTCTCCTGGTTCCATTATTTTTTTCTGCATTTTAAGCTGCTGCACCAGAGGCTGAGCCTTTGTGGTGTGTTTGGTTTGTTTTGCTTTTCTTTTAGCCTCATTACGCCTTAAATAAAGAAAAAGATCTAGATGGCTTAGGTGGTTCTCTCTATTTGTCATTACAGAGAAATTAGTTCAACCCTGGGAGATAGTTTCATTGCCATGGGAAGCCAGGAGATATGAGCTGTTCAAATACTAAGCCCTTGGGTAAAATTGCCAGATAAAATACAAAATGCCCTGTGAAATTGTATTTCTTATAAACAATGAATGCTATTTTAGTTTAAATATGTCCTAAATATTGTGTGATACTTACTCACACTAAAAGAGGCATACTTACATTAAGAATTTGCATTAATTGTTTACTGAAATTTAAATGTAATGGCAAGTTCCTTTTTTGTTTTTCTTCTAAATTTGGCACCTTACACTGGTCACTTTCTCCTTCCCTCTGTGTTAGTGGCTTAGACACCAGCTCAGCAGGTCTTTGGAAAATAGCTACGTGGAAGAATTTACTTGAAAAACATAATCCACTTGCATAAAAGATAACTCTGCTCCATCTGACAGAACCCTGAAAACATTCCATGCTTTTGATTCTGAAAAATATCTGCTTCCCTACATACAATCATAGCTTTCATCTGACTGGCATGTTTTTTAAAAATTATTTTTATATTTCCTGTTTATAATTTATGTTCATTTTAGAAAAATTGACAATCAGGAATGGATGAAGTCAAACACCTTTAGTGCTTCAAGGCTCAATGATGATAAAACTATTAATATATTATAAGTGACTTATTGCAATAACCTCATTTCATTCTCACAGAAAAAGCATAAGATAGTTCCATTATATAATCTACCTTTATTAAGTAATCTAGAGCTCCAAGAATAACCTATTAAAGACATGCAGCTAGTAAAGAGCAGAGAAAAGGTCTAATTCAGAACCTCTCTAACTCAAGTCCATTCCCCTATGGTTGGTTTGTTTTTTATCACAGGCCTCTTTTCAAAGCCTATTTTTCACATTGAGAAGGCTAAAAAGGGCTAATTCAAAGGTAGCCCTGATGTTTTGGGGGAATGGGGGTAGAAATTCATGCTAGCAGGCTCAGTGTGCATTCTTAATGACCTGTGGCTGAGATGTTGCCTCCCTCCCCAATTGCCTCCTTCCAGAAACTGAATTTGCAAAACAAGTCATGAGCACTGCCCTGGGGGAAGGGTGGATTGTTAGCTGGCGAAACCTTGGGACACCTGGGGGAAGGGTAGATGGGGGTAGCACTTCCTCCAGGGCCTCGAAGGATGAAGGGAGCATATTTGCAACACAATGAACTGGAGAGGTGGTTATAAGGCATATTCCCCATGTGTTACTCCACTCTGATTTGGAAAATCTTCCCTGAGTAATGGTTAACCAGTCTAATAAAGGATTCCTTCCAATTTCTCCATGAGGTGTGCTTGGCATTTCTTTGCTCTTCTACAACAACATTATTAATCATAATGAATATGCACTTTTCTAAAATAAAGGGCTTTAAAAAAAACATATATTTAAGGAAGTATAGTTTTACATACAGTAAAATGCCCAGCCACTGCCATCACACTTAACTTGATACCCTTGGCCACTCTGACCTCTCCTATCCAATATAGTTAATAAGAACATTTTGTTTTCCACAGATAACTCATAATTTCCCAGAAGACATCATATGATGCATATAATCCTTCATCATACACAGAGATGAGCACAAAGCAATAGTCCTATTACTATAACAGCCCCTAATTAGGTAAATGTATTTTGAGAGGTTCTTCACAAACATTCCCCATAATCATCACAATGGTCCTACAAGGTAAATATTATTAAGTACATCTTAAAGATGAATAAACTGAGTCTCAAAGATGTTAACTAGCACCTTTAAGGCAAAACCAAAACAAACAAAATGAACATCTTTGTGGAAATGAGAGAAAGGTTTCCCTGCCTTCAGTGGAAGCAGCTCTGAGTGTGTCCTGGCAAGCAGTTCATTGGCTGAATGATCAGCCAACTGAGAGAATGTGGGCAGAGCATGACCACATAGCCGAACACAGCAGCTCTGTTCAATATGACACAGTTAGCAAATTGTTGTGTTTAAAGTCAAGTTGTGGGACACCACAATACACGTGTATCCATTATGCTATATAGTCTCTGAATCTCTGATTCCTCCAATTTTGGTATGAATCTGACATAAGTTTTGTGATATCTCTACTATATCAACATTACTGCCCCATGTCCCCAGCTCCTGCTCCAAACTTAATGGCAACACCCATGGCTGTTGCATCTTCTTCCTTCTTCCCTGAGTGGCATTATGCTCATTGCTTCAGCAGGAAAACCAGGGGCCTCACATTAAAGATTTATCAAGCCCTTTGGTACCTGATTGAAGGTCTGGGATTAACATGTTTCATTAAGTAAGGTATGCCTAAAAAGTTGCAAAATGTAAATTCTTGATATATACCTTGATATTTTAATTGTTCTCAAGTGTTTTGTTTGTTTTTATTTAAGGGACTCATATTGGGCTTATATGCAATGTAAAGAACTTGTGCAAATGGAAGAGTCACTAACTGTAGTGTAGTATATGGCCAGACAGTCTTGAGGAAGTATCCATCTAGTGTGTTGAATTGCACAGCAATAAATCAGTGTGATAATTGCAATTACCATGGTTATGATGAAAGAGAATGCCCTTCAGCAAATATATTCTTCCCTCCCTAGACTCTAGATTAAAGTGCATAAAATAAGCTCTCCCAGGATCATGGGCTCACCTGATATGGTAAATAGATTCTATACCCTTGGGCAATTCTCAAACTTTAACCACAGGAAACTAATAAAACACTTAGAAGTCATATCAACTTGTGCCATCATTTATCTTTGATCTTGCATGTATACAGAAATTCTTTGCAGAACTTATCTATTAATTAATAGACTCAACAAAGATCCAACCATAATTTTTACTAGCACTAAAATCTGATCCAGATTTTTGATCTTGCCCTTTACACAATATTTTGTTATTATTGTTTGCTTATTCTTGTTTGCTAAAGATGATGTACAAATATATTTATGAAATAAATGATAAATATTCACATTAAATCATAGCCTTTTATAGAATCCAAGCCAATTTCTAAAATAGATGAGGCAATACCACCCCATGATATATGGGACACTGAGCAGATATTTTTTGGGGGTGCTCATATAAATCATTTGATTATAAATTTATTAGAAAACACATGGAACCCAAAAGTAGTAAGTTACTGATGAAAATCTAAAACAATGAGTAGACAAGAATGTATTATTTTCCATTCAGTGGACAAGAATATTCTACATAGTGCTCAACCCTCTTTCTCCTCAAGTCCATAAGATCTCTCTTTTATCTTCTATGTTGTGAAATGTGCTGTTCCTATCTAATTTCACATTTCCCAACTTAAGAAAAATGTAGCAACAGTTATTGTTCAAATGTCATGGTTTTATAGAACTGGTATTTATTGAAATAATATGAACTTTTTTATCCCTGTAGTTCTCCAATACCATTTATTTAATGCTAATTACATAATTTATCATAATGCAGTGTTAACTGTTATGCTAACCATGAATACTGACTTCCATTGACTCAAAATTATTACTCTGCATTGTTGACAATGACCACAAACCTTAAGTGTCATTTACATTAAATAGAAATTATTTAAATAACAATTCATTTTATGGTGATGTTAAATTTACCTTTCAGGATTTTATAAAGTATAAATAGAATAACACATCCTCCAATAATGCATACTCTTGAACTCCTTAAGTCTTGACCAATGTTCTCTTAGAAGGTAATTTATTTCAATTCTGACCACACCCGTGCTTTCCACATATAACCAACAGTGGACAGATAGACAAAGGACCCATGGGCAGAATAAATGGTTTCATTTATCCAGCATGATTTCAAACTGACCTGGGAGAGCTCAATATCACTGACTGGATACATTAAAAGGTATTAACTGTAAGGTTTTATTGTCCTTGAGGAGCAAAAGTCATGAAGTCTTTGGAAGAAATAGGCTCTGCCACTACCAGAGAATTTGGCACAGAGACTGGAGAGGTGATTGGGTGACCACCATGAGTGCCAGTGGCAGGGGGTGCACTGGGTAAAGGATACCTGCTGCTAGTCCTATTGTTCTCAGTTGTTGTACACTAGAGTTTGCATCAACGTTGAAATATAGATGAATGAGAATTTATACATGAATCCACACACATAGTAAGTTCAGCATTTGGCAGTGGATCATTGATAAGTCAGAGCCTGAGCTCATCCTACTCTTTATAAAACAATTAATAATCAGAAAACATTATTCAGAAAGCCCAGCTCATAAAATCCATTGAAAGAAATACCATGCTGTTCAGTGGAAGTAATCAATTTGCTACAGCTGGACTTAAATAGGAGGACCCTTAGACAGCTATATGTAAGTCAATTATGGAGCTCATTGAGGCATCTGGTCAACCTCTTAAATGAAGTTAATAGTTCAGAAAGAATCTAGATGTAGATTAGAGAGTGGGGCCCACACAGCCCCTGTTTTGAGCCACTCTGCTGGACACTGCTGGCCTGGCTGGCCCCAGGTAATTGAAGAAAAGTTAAAATTTTCAAGAGTAGTATCATCTGGGTACTTGGCTGGATCTAAAAGAGACATTAAGATAATAAAACTGTACTTATGTGACATGGCCAATGACCTTCAAGTCTGTGAGAGAACTAGTTTTACGTCTCAGGTCTCTGACATCTAGGGCTGTGATCCTGCTTAGTTATTATTCCACAAAAATCTAGGACTTGAAATTAAAAGTTCATTTTGTCAACCTCCTTAAATTGATTCCTACCTATAACATTGCTAGTAATCAGTTTTCTATTCACGCTTTAACATTTCCAGTTATTGGAAACTCACCATCTACCAATACAATATTCACTAAGCAAAGAATGAATTAAATAAGGTGCTATTAGAAATATGTGTTCCCATGACTTTTCGAGCAGTAAGTCTTTCTGTAATTGCCTCTTTCATAGGTTAAATGCCCTCTATCTTTAGTGCCATATGGTATGCTTTTGAGCCCATTCAGCATTCTGATTTTACTATTTTATCAGTATTCCTCTTAAAATATGAGCAAGGTTGGTGCATAAGATTTAAATCTGTCATTTTTCAAAATATTTATCAGGATTTCTTACTATACATTTTTTATTGCTTGATTACTTGCCACATTTGACTAAAAGTGAACTGTTGAATTCCTTAACATTTCATCCCCTAATAGACTCCCATTATTCTAAAACCAGCAGTGGAGAACCCTTTTCTGCCAAGGACCATTTGGATATTTATAACATCATTTGTGGACCTTATAAAATTATCACCTTAAAAATTAGCCTGCTGTATTCAGCGTAACATTTAATTAACTCACTCCTAATGCCGTGGCATAGCCAGACCAAATGATTTTGTGGGCCTTATTTGGCCCGCAGGCTGGATCTTCTCTTCTTCTGCTCTAGAAGGAATATTAGTATTTCAGAGTTATAGCTCCCTGGAAAACTTTATAAAGGAACTGATGAAAAAAAAAAATATATATAAGTTTGCTGTAGGTCTAAAGGAAAATTTATTCATCATTATGCAAGAATTATATGGACAAGTAAATGAACATAAAATAACACTGATGGGGAAGAGGAAAACAGTACATTCACTTAACGTCCTTATTACATCATTAAAAGGCTCAACACTGACACACATTTAAGCCAGTTATATATTTTAAGAATATTTTAATATTAAAAAACCCCACATTTTGTCAAGTGCCTAAAACAGTTTTAACATAAGCACATATGGTTTCTCTTAAATCATTTTCTTTCTACCAGCTGTGAATGAAATCCCAAGAGAGTTCACTCCAGGTAAATATGTTTTAACACAGAAATCAAAATATAGCCACATTTCTCTCTGGAAATCATGGAAAGTTGGTTGAGAAATTATAGGATATCTTCTCCGTTTTTCACCAATAAGTCCTTACTTGGTACATTCTTAGGAGGGTAAAAAAGTAAAGAATAGTTCAATGTGATGATCCTCTTTGGCAATCAAAGAGGGCTTAGATATTAACAAAAGTTAAATATTCTATACCAAGTTTTTAAAATAAATTACAATTTCCAAGCTCATATTGGACTCTATCCACTAGAAATTTTGATAGGCTCAAACCTCTTTCATGCACCAAATTGAGCTAAGAAAATAAATATTTTGTTTGAAGAAGCTGGCCATCACTAAAATGCCTAGTTTCTGTAGTTTGCACATGAACTGCAGCAACATGACTTCTATGATAGGCCCTGAGTCAGACTTCCTGGTTTCAGATTATGGTTCTCTTTTGCAATAACTCTATAAATTGGACATGTAACATGAAAGCATTAAGATCTACCTAATAGTAGTAATTTGTAATGTGCATTACAGTTCAGGAGATGCCTTCTCATCTGTAATTGTATTTGCCCTCAGTATCTGTCTCAAAATAATATAGTAATTTTTCTTTCTTCCATTTAACCTATATTAAGTCAGAATCTACTTTGTGCCAGTGTATGGTACATTAAAAAAGAGGGATAAGGGTCTATTTTTTCATACAGATGTCATTCTATCAGGTATAAACAAACAATAACATGTAAACAAAGTGATACATAAGATAATTTCAGAAAATGACAATTAAGAAGCTAATAAGGTTGGGTACTGAGTTAGGTTTATATAGGTTAACCAGTGAAGACCTCTCATTAGAATTTTTAATATTCAATTCAATAAATTGAATGAACAGATAAAATCAGCCAGGGTAAATAGATGTTGAGAGGATTTTCCCAAGTAAATACCCTAAGGATTAAGGTATTAGGTAGGTTTCAGCACAGACAAAAGTCACCCAACATAAACTATATGTAGTTTTATATATCAATTATACCTTAATAAAGCTGTTAAAGAAAAGTCAACTGAAGGACAGGGAGGACATGGAGGATGAAGAGAAAGGGGTCAGGAAGGTAGCTAGGACCATAATTCTTTTTACATTCAGGTTTATAATCAGTAAAAGACCTTCTCAAGGCCACAGGAGAGCCAGGACTAAAGTCTAGATATTCTCATTCCAAATAGCATATTGTTATTTTCCTTCATAATATATATTGCTTGATAAACTGGACTGCTGGATAGAACCAAACAAAAAGACCTCCCTCATTCATTTTAGAATATACTTGTAAAAATGTATATCTTCTGATGAAGTAGTGGTTTTATTATCATCACCAGTTATCATTGAGTACCTCTGGAATAGCACATAATTAACTAAGCACAATACATTTTCAAATAATTTATTCTACCAATAACATTGTGAAGATGATAATTTCTTGTTAAAATAATGGAACATACACGATTTAGAAGCTAACCTAAAGTAACACATCTAATGACAGTGAGACTAACATAAGAATGCAGTTCCTCTAATGGACATTTTGATGTAAGTCACCTTAAATTGAAGGATGAGAGAATATAAATACATATTGATTTAATCATACAATACCCAGGCACCTTATTCAAACATCATTCTTAAGTATTTGAGAGCTTCCAGGGGTACAATTTTATTACTGTGATAAAGTTTGTTTAAGAAAAGCTCAAAGTGTAGCCAGTGTATGATCAACACATAGGTTGTTAGGCAGTCATCTTATTATGAACTAGAGGCCCAGGGCATGAAATTCATGCATGGATAGGTCCCTAGGGTTGGCCAGGGATCAGGGCTGATTTGGGCCTTCCAGCTGCTGGCTGGGGCCTTTCTTTGTTCCATGCCATGTCCTGGTGGTCAGCACATGTCATAGTGAGCAATTGAACTCCTGGTCACCCAGTTGAACTCCTGAGAGGACACTTTGCATATTAGCTTTATACACACACACACACACACACACACACTCATGTTTATCTCAGTTTACTTTAGAAATGGTTAGGCAGGGACAGTATTTTTCAAAAATTAACAAATATAGTGAGGATGGTGGCATAGGTAAATGCCAATACTCTCTGCAACCCACAGGCACATCAAAATTAGAACTAAAATACAGACTAACCATCATTCAGAACTGCCTGAAATCTGGCTAAATGGAAGTCCTACAATTAGAGAAGTAGAGAAGAGAGCACACTGAGACTGGTAGGAGGAGTGGGGGTGCAGGAAAGGGCTGGTATGACACCCATGTGTGCCCTGTTTTAAATCAGGAGCTGATATTTCAGCTACAGAAGCCCCATGAAGAACAAGTGGTCTCAGCCCCACCCCAGCCCAGTGTTCTAGAGCTGAAAAGAGAAGTCTCCCATAACTTTGGGCTATAAGAACCAGCTGGGATTGTGGTTGAGTGACAAGAAGGCTGCTGGAGACCCAGGTATTCTCTTTAATGGGCTGGCATATGAATTTAATCAGACTTCATTCTTCTGAATTTCACACTGGTGACTTTGGGAGACCCAGGGACATATGGGGAGAAACTGGATTATCTGGTATCAGGGCAGAAACCCAGATTTGGCTTACTCCCATGTGGGGATGCTTGCAGGGGTCATTGTTCTTGTGATGGGATGTCCCCCATCACAGGGCTGACTGCAGCCATATCTTAGTTTCTAACAACCTGGCTAACAGTGTTTGCTCCACCCTTGTGATTCTCTGAGACCTTGCCCCATCCAATTTGTAGCCCCTCCCAAGCTGTTTGCAGCAGCTTTTTCGTACGAATGGCCTGTCCTGGCTCAGGCTTCAGACTTTGCTAAAATTTATCATACAAGCATGTCCCTAACTTATCAATAAAAGGCCCAAGACCTGGCACTGGCATCAGCCTGCCTTTCTTCATAGCTGGACCTTGCATGGATACTTCCAAGCCCAATAAAAGTAGCAGCCATTTGCAGATCTCTCTATAGCTCCTGCCGGGTAACCCTAGGCAGTGGCTGAATTTGCACTCCAAGGAATCCCAAGAGCCAGTACACCTGGTGGACAGCTTCAGACTTTACCAAATTACAAATTTACATATCCACAAGCTACAAAATCAAGGGGCAGACTCAGTGAGCTCCAAAACCTCACTGAAGCAGGTCCTGTTCTATAGGGATATCTCCCACACAGCAGCTCTTCCAGTATACTTATAGCTGGCCCTCACAGTCAATTTGCCTGGAGGTCAATTCCTCTCAGTGACACCAATAGCAATCAAGGCTCAACTACAACAATACTGTGCACACAGCCCACACAGGGATGCACCTAGAGTGCCCAGCTCAGGTGACTGGTGAGGCTGAGTCACTAGACCCTATAGAACACCTGATACACAAGGCCACTCTACCAATTCCAGGAGACATAGCAGATCTACCTAACACATAGATGACCCCCCCCCAAATACACACATACACACAAACAAACAAACACAGGGAAGTTGCCAAAATGAGGAGACAAAGAAACATGTCACAAATGGAAGAAAGGGAAACAAGCAAACTACTGGATACAGAGTTCAAAACCATAGTTATAAGGTTACTCAGAGATCTTAATGAGAGTTTCAAAGTACTTAGTGAGACTTTTAAGGACCTTAGTAAGAATGTCAACTACATGAAAAAGGACCTGTCAGAAATTAAGCATATACTAACTGAAATAAAGAATAATTTACAGAGATTCAATAGTAGGGTAGAGGATTTGGATAATTAAATCAATGATTTAGAATATGAGGAAGCAAAAAACACCCAATCAGAAGAGCAAAAAGAAAAAAGAATCCAAAAATATGAAGACAGTGTAAGGAGTCTCTGGGGCAACTTTAGGTGCACCAACATTCACATTATGGAGGTGCCAGAGGAGAAGAGAAAGAGCAAGATATTGAAAACCTATTTGGAGAAATAATGATAGAAAACTTCCATCTACCTTATGAAAGAAAGAGACTTGCAAGTCAAGGAAGTGCAGAGAGTTCCAAACAAGAAATAATCCAAGATGCCCACACCAAGACACATCATAATTGAAATGTCAAAGGTTAAAGACAAAGAGAGAATCTTAAAAGCAGTTAGTTACCAACAAGGGAGCACCCATATGACTGTCAGCTGATTTCTCAATAGAACTTTTCAGGCCAGAAGGGAGTGACAAGAAATATTCGAAGTGATGAATAGTAAAGACCTACAACAAAGATTACTCTATCCAGCAAAACTATCATTTAGAATTGAAGGTCAGATAAAGAGCTTCACAGTCAAGAAAAAACTAGGAGTTTATCACCACCAAACCAGAATTATATAAAATGTTGAAAGGTATTCTTTAAGAAGAGGAGGAAGAAGAAGAAACAAAAATGAACAAGAAATCTAATGAACAAAATAAACTGGTTAAGAAAATAGAATGAGAGACATGGAAACATAGAACAGACTGATGAACCTCAGAGGGAAGGAGGGAGGACAGGTAGGAAGATCTTAACCAAAAATCTTATATGCATACTAGTGACCTAGTGTACAGATTTGTGCACATTGAAAGGAAATTAATTAGAAGAAAGATTCGTGCAGTGATTACATTACTGTAAAAAAGTATATGTCAAAATAGTACATATAATATTTATATATATAAAAACCTAAGTGACCGTCCAATCCTTTGCCAGGTAGCTATGATGAGCAATGACCACCAGGGGGCAGATGCTTCGACCAGTAGAGGAGGGAGCCAGATTCCTTGTGGAATCAGCTGTGGGTTAGGTTGCTGCTGGGGCACTGTTGACCCCGAATCTGCTTCACCCGCACCCTGGACCTAAAGATAGGTTTCAGCCTGATCCTTACAGGCCAGGCCGAGGGACTCTACCAGTGCATGAATCCATTCATTGGGCCTCTAGTAATATTATAAAATTAAACACATGTGCAATTGGCACCAGCCAGAGCTTTATATGTATCGTGCATGTATGAGTCAACATTTATTTTTAAATTGCTAGTGTGTGTCATGTACTAGCTGGCTCAGTGTACCATTTGTGCACATTGAAATGAAATTAATTAGAAGAAAGATTTGTGCAGTGATTATGTTACTCTAAAAAAAGTATATATCAAAATACATATGTGTTGGCTGGTCAAACGGACATATGGTTGGTTACTTAGCCTTTTATATATGTAGATATGCATTAGCTATAGACACAGTCAATAGGGTGGTGAAGGCCTGGGGCAGGGTAGGAGTCAAGTGGAGGAGGGTAATGGGGGGAAAAAAAGGAGAACATCAATAATACTCCCAAAAATAAAGATTAAAAAAACAACAACAAATAAGAACAAAAAACAAAATACATGCAAACAAAAACACAAATATGTTTAAAAATGTTTCAGATTATTGAGGTGATGTGAATCAGGTTGCTTGAAGTGCGTGCTAGGCAGAAGGGTAGAGGCTGTACCCAATAGCAGAGTGGTGACTAGATGAAATTAATTGGGATCAACCACTAATAAGAATATTTGTCAATTTTCTTATTGTCTTTTTTAGATGTAAACTTATAAGACAAACACAAGAACAATCTATTCTTTTCACAGTTTTGAAACATGATGATTACAGTTATAGACCTTAGAGTAGTTCCTGGGTCGAACATAGGAGAGGAGGCAAAAATAACTTGAAGTTACCTTGACTGAGAGGCAATTTCTTGGTTTCCTTTCAGAAGTATGTGGCAATGATGGCATCAGTGATTTCCACTTACTCTGTTTGGTAAAGGCAACTTATATGTCAATTGTTTTGTGGGGTTTTTTTTGAACCTGTATATAATTTTAATCCTTTCAATAATTAAGTTCTGTTCATTGTGCAAATTGAGGACATCATAATCTAGAGATTCAAATCTTCTCCTTCTGACTCCCTTTTCCACAATTTTATGTCTCCTTTGTTAGATGCCTGCTCATGCTTTTCCTGATGTCGTATGTCTTGATGTAGCAGTTCATTCAAGAAGTTTATGAAAACTGAGATTAAATTCATGAAGAGTTTAGATTACATAACACAATCAGCTCCTACAGGAGGTGATCATGTCATAACCATGTTGCCACATTTAACACACTAATCAGTTACATCGGCACATATCTACTGACTGACCCAATAAATAGAAAAGAGGGGCTGAAATAATGAGAAACTTGTTTTTGATGATTAAAAAAAACTACCATTTTTAAGTATTTTAAAGGACTTTACTGGATATTTTATATAAGAACACATAGCCCGTTGTTCAAAGCACTTGTGGAACTTTTATAGGAGAAACATTTATCAAAAGTTGACTTTTGATATCATAACACAAAAAAATAGGATGAAGTGGAATTGTATGATTGTCTCAAATACTTGTCATAACTTAAACTTGGCTGCAACTTTCTCCTGGTTAGTTAGAAAAATGTGGAACAAATAGGAAAGCAGGAGTGATCAGCAAAACAGGCAAGCATAGATTGAATCTTGACATTCTGAAATACCCTCTCCTTAAGCAAAAAAAAAAAAAAAAAGCAACAAATTCTGAGTTTGCCTAAGCAAATAAATTCAAAGAAGTTCAATAGAAAATGGTGGTAGTTGTCATCATAGAAAAATTCATCTAATAATGACAAGTGAATTTTTTTTACATATTTCGTTGTAACAAAACACAATTTAAAAAGAAAAACACACATCAGCATGATTTGACTCTTGCAAAAGAGATGAACTATTCTGCAATGCTTGGTTTATAGGCTGGGCCTAGGCTGCTTCTGAGCTATTTGAAATGAATAGCCAAGAAGCACAGAGGACTGACAGCTCTCATGGCCTCCCCAGAGCTGCAGGGACATAAAAGCAGCCCCTGGTAAATATACACATAGCTCTGTATGAGAACACTGACAAATTCACTCTCACTTAATGAAAAGCTGCCAAGTTAAATGATATTTCTAGGAACGGTGCAATGACCCATTGTGGAGATGAAAAACATAGGTCCCAGATAGACATTTTCTTTCTAAAAATGGAAAATATCGCACTGGTGAGTGATGTTGGGCTGATGAGATTCTCTGAGATATACATGCACCCGTGGTTTTCCAAAGACACAGAAAGTATCTATTTGAAAACATCAATCAATTATGCGGCTTAAAACCCAGGTACCTTAACAAAAGCACTGTTTTCCTTTTGCGAAAGTCAAAAAGCTCTATTCATCTTGAGCTGTGTGTCGATCACGTAGATGTGACATGGCACCGTCATGTTTTATTTACATTTTCTGTGAAGTTGGCTGGGGAAAAGAAGCATGCTTATAATGCTAGGGGCAGAGGGGAAGGGATTTCAGCAGGGGATTCAGATTTTAACTGCACCCTTATTGTTATGAGCAACTACCTGAGGTCCCAGAGTTCAATGACCCATGTCATAAACCAGCAGGATATCAGTGCTCTCGACTAAAACTCTGGTGAATTAGTAATTGTTTTTGTACATTGATCAACTATTTTGTGATGGGGATCCTTTAACAGAGATTGAACACTGGTGATGGGCTTTGTATCCATTTGGGTCAGAAGCTACCCTCTTACGCTCAGTTAGGCAGGGCAAGAGCTGCTTTCTGGCGTTTCTTTCGATGCCAAGGCCGCTGACTGCAGCCTGAAACTTCAGCTGTTCTGCAGATACGCGTGGTTTGTAACAGGGAGAGTGGCCCAGAAAGGGCAGATGGATTCCCACAATTTCTTCAATGTTGCTAGAAAAACGTCATGAACTGATTCTAGATGAAGAATGGCTTTTGTTTGCCCAATATTAAGGTCTTTGAAATAAAAGCGTCCATGGAGCTTATCTAAAACTATTGCAAGTTACATAGATTTAAGAACTTCTGTTTTCCAGAAAATAAACGTAATATGAACAAACACCACAACAAAAATCATAACTCTATCCTAAATCAAACAAATATATCATACCGGCTCTCTGACTTACTGAAAACAGAAGTCTGGGTTTAGAAAAGCTTTTCTTTGCAGTCTGGAAAGAAGTGTTTTTCCACTGATAATCAGGTTTAAGAGAAAAGTGCTGCTAGGGTAGCTGAGATCAAGATTAAATGGATCAGGATCAGATAAAAATTTCAGAATGTTTTTTTTTCTGTTCCATTTGATCTTTTTCCTGAAGCTAGTCACATAAGAACAAGGATATTGCAACTGTGCTTTTAAAGAAACAGATAGATGAGTGATCATCACAGGGCTGCAAACATCTGTTTACTTACACACACACACACACAGTGAAATAATGCTCTTGCTCCAATAGTTATTATTTTTCCTTCATCAAATGCATTAGCGGTGTTATGATTATTTTCTCCCTTAGAAAGTAAGACTCCTGGAAATGAATTTGTTATATTTATATCTTGCTCAAACTCTTCAGAAAATTGACAATGTTTCTACCTTTATAAGAAATAAACAAGAAGGTAGATTTTATGGATAATTTAAAATCTTGATTATGTTGTCATCATTAAATAAAAATGATAATGCCTAACAGGCAATAATAGTATTTGAGCTTATACCAAATGGAAATTAAATCCATAAACCAAAAGGATTTTGAACAATCTTAGAGGAAACGTAGGGAAACTCAAACATTTATAAAGGTAATTTATTCTACTTTTCTCTACAAGATACAAGCATTCTATGAGATATGTTTCTCCATTTAACAAAAGACAACACAATGATGTATGATAGATACTCTAGTCACAGAAGATACCAGTAATTGGCAAACTTCCTGAGTGAATATGTTGATAAATGTAAGATTCTAGTTCACATGTCCACTTAAGTTTATGGAATCATCTAAAAATGTTTGTGAAAGGGGCCTTGAAATTGGAGAGAAAACATTTTAAAAATCATTTCTCTGACATATTTATTATGGTTTGTAGCACTTTAAAAGGGTTGTCAGGATTTTTGTTTGTGTGGCTTCCCTGTGGAAATGGGTTTAGCTTCCCCTGAGTAAGATTGGATTTGTGTTATATACTAGTAAATATTGGCATCCCATTAGGTACTGTGGAATCATACAGCACTTGTTGAAGCAGCAAGGTCAACATGGGTGTGTATGATTAGAGGTGGAGGATAAAGTAAAAAATCAGAGTAATACTCTCCTCTTCTTCAGGCTGCTAGAGCAATAATCAGTCTCAGGCAAGCTCTCACCTACAGAGGAAGCCCTGTTTTCTTGGCACTTCTTATCTCTAGGCTGGTATTGCAAACTACATAGTATGGTATAATGTGGTATAATCTGACACTATGGAAGGTGGAAGGGAAACCCTATACGTTTACATATTCCAGTTCAGAAGAGACCTAGGCTTTGGTATTTGAGAAAAAAGCAGACATGCATATTAAAAAGAAAATCTGTTGTGTAGATTTCTGGGGCATTATCTCCTGTGCTTGCCCCTCTCACAGAGACTGCCTAGGGACACTGCCTGGGATTAAACAGGGACAAATGAAGGTGGGCTCAACTACAGGCATCTCCTGCTTAGTCTTAGTAAACTGCTTATGAAAAATAAACATTCTTCCAGAAAACACTAACTTTGGGCTTATTTCCATTATGTTAAAGAAAAAAATACATATTTTATTGTATTACTACTCCAAAACTCTAGCTAATTTCCTGGAACATAACAACAACAAAAAAGGAAACAAAAAAAGAATACTGCCTCTAAAGGAATCAAATTATCACTGAGAGGCAAAATGATTAAAATATCACTTCCTGATCACCAAATAATACGGTTAAAAAACAGGGTTTTGTTTTGTTTTATTGAATAACAAGCAGAGTTTGCGTGTTCTTCATTTATACCTCAATATGGCAGGAAAATACTCAGTAGCAAATATATTTGATAGAAACATATACAAACATTTACAATACAATGCAAAGCAATCTATTTATCTAATTCTTTCATTCTGTGAAAGTTAGAAATTGAATCAAGGAGAAGGGATGGAAACAGACATTTTCCCCAGTTCATCCATGTCATTGAATGTATCCTTTTCCTTTTGTTTGTGTCTTCCTTTCAGCTGCTGAGTAGAATGCATTTATGATTATGTCACAGTCCATTTGTTCTTTCTCTACTTGATAGAGGGAAATGCCAAGGTTTGTGCTATAGTGAATAGATTGTGGTAAACTTTTTATACATGTTTTTTTGTGCTTTTATATCTTTTTGGTAAATACCAGGAATGGAATTGTTGGTTCATAAGTAGGTGTATGTTTAATTTCATTGGAGTTTTCCCACAGTTGTTGTACCTTTTCCCCAGAAACATGTAAGAGAGCCAGTTACTGCCCATCTTCTCCAAAGTTTGACTTGTTTGTCTTTTTAACACTATATTGAGTGCGTAGTGGAATCTTACTCTAATTTAATAATCATTTCCTTGATGAATAATGATGTTGCAAATATTTCTATGTGCTTAGTACATATTTACATATTACCTTTTATGAAGTGTCTTTTGTCCATTTTTTACTGAGCTGTCCTATTTGTTATAGACTTAAAATAATTCTTTGTATAATTATTGTAAATAACATGCCTTCCATGAATACTTATACTAGGAAGCTAATTACCCAGTCTGTGGTTTGCTTTTCACTTCCTGTGCTTTGATGAGTTAACATTTTTATTTTTTATATATTTTATTGATTTTTTACAAAGAGGAGGGGAAAGGGATACAGAGTTAGAAACATAGATGAGAGAGAAATATCAATCAGCTGCCTCCTGCAAACCCCCTACTGGGGATGTGCCAACAACCAAGGCACATGCACTTGACTGGAATTGAGCCCAGGACCTTTCAGTCCAAAAGTCCACGCTCTATTCACTGAGCCAAACCGATTAGGGCTAACATTTTTAATTTTGATGAAGTGCAGTTCAATGCTTTTTGCATTTTCTCAAATATGAAGCCACATTTCATATTGCAATGATATTCTCCTCTGTTTTCTTCTAGAAACATCATAAAATTAGTTTTTACATCAAGGTCTATAATCTATCTTGAGTTAAAATTTTGCATGGTAATTTTGTGTGTAATAAGAAATAGAAGTCTTGGTTGAATTTTTTTCTGTACAGCCGTTTAATTGTCCAGTGCCATTTGCTTAAAATGTGTCTTTCCCAATTGAATTTTTTTTCTTTCTATAACATCACTTTTATTTTCTTGCCTTAACTGATTTCTTTTTTCTTTTTTCCCATTTTTTTATTACATAAAGTATTACAAAGATTAGTGCATATATCTCTTTTTTCTCCTGCCCTTCCCCCAGCCTCTCCTACCCTCCAGTGTTTTGTGTCCATTGGTTATGCTTAAATGCATGCATAAAAGTCCTTTGGTTGATGTGTTACCGCCCCCCCCCCCAACCCTCCCTGTCCTTGTTGCTGTAATTTGACAGTCTGTTTGATGCTGCTCTGCCTCTGTATCTATTTTTGTTCACCAGGTTATAATGGTTATTATTATCCATAGATGAGTGAGGACATGTGGTATTTTTCTTTTATTGACTGGCTTATTTTACTTAGCATTATGTTCTCCAGTTCCATCCATGCTGTTGCAAATAAGAACTCCTTGCTTTTTATAGTATTCCATTGTGTAGATGTACCACAGTTTTCTAATCCATTCATCTGCTGATGGGCACTTAGGCTGTTTCCAAATTTTATCTATGGTAAATTGTGCTGCTATGAACATAGGGATGCATATGTCCTTTCTGACTGGTGTTTCTGGTTTCTTAGAATATATTCCCAGAAGTGGGATCACAGGGTCAAAAGGGAGATCCATTTTTAATTTTTTGAGGAAACTCCATACTGTTCTCCACAGTGGCTGCACCAGTCTGCATTCCCACCAGCAGTGCACGAGGGTTCCTTTTTATTCGCATCCTCTCCAGCACTTGTTGTTCCTTGATTTGTTGATGATAGCCATTCTTACAGGTGTGAGATGGTACCTCCTTGTTGTTTTGATTTGCATCTCTCAGATAATTAGTGACTTTCACCATCTTTTCATACATCTGTCTCTTGGTTTTCTGAATGTCCTCTTTTGAAAAGTGTCTATTTAGGTCCTTTGCCCATTTTTTGATTGGACTGTTTGTCTTCTTTTTGTTAACTTGTATGAGTTCCCTATAAATGTTGGAGATTAAACCTTTATCAGTGCTAACATTGGCAAATATGTTCTCCCATGTAGTGGGTTTTCTTGTTGTTTTGCTGATGGTTTCTTTTGCTGTGCAGAAGCTTTTTATTTTGAGAAAGTCCCATTTGTTTATTTTCTCTTTAGTTTCCAATGCTCTAGGGGCTGTATTGGTGAAGAAACCGCTTTGGCATATGTCTGAGATTTTGTTGCCTTTGTATTCCTCTAGTATTTTTATAGTTTCCCATTTTACATTTAAGTCCTTTATCCATTTTGAGTTTATTTTTGTGTATGGTATAAGTTCGTGGTCTAGTTTCATTTTTTTGCATATATCTGTCCAATTTTCCCAGCACCATTTATTGAAGAGACTGTCTTGATTCCATTGTATGTTCTTGCCTCCTTTGTCAAATATTAATTGAGCATATTGGTTTGGGTCGATTTCTGGGTTCTCTATTCTATTCCATTGATCTATATGTCTATTCTTGTGCCAGTATCAGGCAGTTTTGAGAATAGTGGCTTTATAATACAGCTTGATATCTGGTATTGAGATCCCTCCTACTTTGTTCTTCTTTCTCAGGATCGCTGCAGCTATTCAGGGTCTTTTTTTATTCCAGATGAATTTTTGGAGAGTTCGTTCTAGGTCTGTAAAATATGCTGTTGGTATTTTAATGGGGAGTGAGTTGAATTTACAGATTGCTTTGGGTAGTATTGACATTTTAATGATATTGATTCTACCAATCCATGAACATGGTATGTTCTTCCATCTGTTTATGTCTTCTCTATCTCTTTTTTCAACATCCTGTAGTTTTCTGAGTAGAGGTCTTTTACCTCTTTAGTTAAATATATTCCTAAGTATCTTAGTTTTTTTGGTGTGATGGTAAATGGGATTTTTTTTTTAGTCTCCCTTTCTGTACGTTCACTATTGGTGTACAAAAATGCCATAGATTTCTTGGTGTAAATTTTGTATCCTGTTACATTGCCAAATTCATTTATTAAGTCTACTAATTTTTTGATGAAGTCTTTAGTGTTTTTTATGTACAATATCATGTCATCTGTGAATAAGGACAGTTTTACTTCTTCTTTTACAATTTTGATGTCTTTTATTTCTTCTTCTTGTCTAATCGCAATGGCTAATACTTCTAGTACTATGTCAAACAGGAGTGGTGAGAGTGGGCAACCCTGTCTTGTTCCTGTTCTAAGGGGAAATGGTTTTAATTTTTGCTCATTGAGTATGATGTTGGCTGTGGGTCTGTCATAAATAGCTTTTATTATGGTGAGGTATGATTCTTCTATTCCTACCTTGCTGAGAGTTTTTATCAAAAACGGGTGCTGGATTTTGTCAAATGCTTTTTCTGCATCAATTGATATGATAAAGTGTTTTTTATCTCTTAATTTGTTTATGTGATGTATCACATTTATTGACTTGTGGATATTGTACCATCCTTGCATCCCTGACATAAATCCTACTTGGTCATGGTGTATGATCTTTCTGATGTACTGCTGGATCCGATTTGCTAGGATTTTGTTGACGATTTTGGCATCTATGTTCATGAGGGATATTGGCCTGTAATTCTCTTTCATTGTGTTGTCTTTGTCTGGTTGTCGTATTAGGGTAATGCTGGCTTCATGGAATGAGTTTGGAAGTGTTCCTTCCTCTTGAATTTTTTTGGAATTGTCTGAGGAGGATAGGTTTTAGATATTCTTTAAATGTTTAGTAAAACTCCCTTGTGAAGCCATCTGGCCCCGGGCTTTTGTTTGCTGGGAGCTTTTTTATTACTGCTTCAATTTCTTCCATAGTGATTGGCCTACTGAGATTTTTAGATTCTTCCTGATTTAGTTTTGGAATGTTGTATATTTCTAGGAATATGTCCATTTCCTCCAGGTTGTCCAGTTTGTTAGAATAGAGTTGTTCATAGTATTTTTTAATAATCCATTGTATTTCTGTGGGGTCTGTTGTTATTTGTCCTCTTTCATTTCTGATTTTGTTTATTAGGGTCCTCTCTCTTTGCTTCTTGGTGAGCCTGGCTAGAGGTTCATCAATCTTGTTTATCCTTTCAAAGAACCAGCTTTTGTTTTTACTGATCTTTTGTATTGTCTTTTTGGTCTTCATGTCATTTATTTCCACTCTGATCTTTATTATTTCCTTCCTTCTACTTACACTGGGCTTTTCTTGTTGCTCTCTTTCTAAATCTTCAAGTTGTAGGATTAGGTAATTTATTATCATTGTTTTTTGTTTTCTGCAGTAGGTTTGTAGAGCCATGAACTTCCCTCTCAAGACTGCTTTAACTATGTCCCATAGATTTTGGATTGTTGTGTTTTCATTGTCATTTGTTGCCATGTTGTTTTTTATTTCTTCTTTGATCTCTGTGGTAACTCAGTCATTGTTTAATAGTATGCTGTTTAGTTTCCATGTGTTTGATTTTTTGGATTGTTTTTATTGTAGTTGATTTCCAGTTTTATGCCATTGTGATCTGAGAAGATGCTTGATATGATTTCTATCTCTTGAATTTAAAGAGGCTTTGCCTGTGGCCCAATATATGGTCTATCTTTGAGAATGACCCATGCGCACTTGAAAAGAATGTATATTCTGTGGCTTTGGGATGAACTGTTCTGAAGATGTCAATTAAGTCCATCTGCTCTAGTGATTCATTTAGGATTGATGTTTCTTTGCTGATTTTTTGTTTAGAGGATTTGTCCAATGGTGATACTGGGGTATTAAAGTTCCCCACTATGATTGTATTGCTGTCAATCTCTTCCTTGATATCTTCCAGAAGTTTTTTTTATGTATTTGGGTGCTCCTATATTGGGTGCGTATATGTTTACCAGAGTTATTTCTTCTTGTTGAATGGCTCCTTTTAGTATTATGAAGTGGCCTTCCTTATCTCTTTTTATGTCCTTCACTTTGAGATATAATTTGTCAGATATAAGTATTGCTACCCCAGCTTCTTTTTTATTTCCATTCACCTATAAAACCTTTTTCCTTCTCTTCACCATCAGTCTGTGTGCGTCTTTTTTTCTGAGGTGGGTTTCCTGTAGAGAGCATATATATGGGTCATGTTTTATTATCCACTCAGTTACCCTATGTCTTTTGATTAGGGCATTTAATCCTTTTACATTTAAAGTTATTATTGATAAATACTTGTTTGTCGCCCTTTTTATTGTTTACCCCTGTGTTCCTTCTTTGTTTTCTATTTTTTTCTTTTTACAGTAGGCCCTTTAACATTTCTTGCATTGCTGGTTTGGTAGTAACAAACTCCCTTAGTCCTTTTTTGTCTGTGAAGCTCCTAATTTCACCCTTAATTTTGATTGATAGCCTTGCTGGGTACAGTATTCTTGGATTCAGACCCTTCTTTTGCATGACTTTGTATATTTCATTCCATTCTCTTCTTGCCTGATGTGTTTCTGTTGAGAAATCAGTTGCTAGTCTGATGGGGGATCCTTTGTAAGTAACTTTCTGTCTCTCTCTAGCAGCTTTTAAGATTCTTTTTTTGGAATTGGTGTTTCCCAATTTAATTATAATGTGCCTTGGCGTTGGCCTTTTGGGGTTCATTTTGTTTGGAACTCTGAGCTTCATGGATTTGTGTGGGTTTTTTCTTCCCTATTTCAGGGAAGTTTTCTGTCATTATTTCTTCAAACAAGTTTTCTATTCCTTGCTCAGTTTCCTTTCCTTCTGGCACCCCTATTATGCATAAGTTGTTTTGTTTTGAGTTCTCCCCAAGTTATCTTAGGCTCTCCTCCTGCTTTTTAATTCTTTTTTCTAGGCACTGCTCTGCTTGAGTATTTTTTTCTACCTTGTCTTCTAGCTCACTGATGTGGTCTTCTGCTTCTTCTAGTCTACTACTGATGCTTTCTATTGAGTTCTTCATAGTGCTGATGTCATTTTTCACTTCTTCTTGGTTCTTCTTCATTTCCTCTTGGTTCTTACACATATTGTTGAATTTGTCTGCCATTCTTTTCATGCACCTTATGACCATTTTTCTGAATTCTTTCTCTGACAAGTTGCTTGCCTCCATTTTATTTACTTCCCTTTCTGTTGATGCCTGTTTTTCTTTCATATGCAGGCTGTTTCTTTGTCACCCCATGATCTCTCTTCTCTAGGTATCTGGTTATATAGTTTTTTCTCTCCTGTGTTGATTTAAAAGCACAAAATAGAACACAGCAAGGCACAATGCGCAAGGAACTGAACCCAAATGTATTCACGATACTTATAATCCCACTAAAGGTTACCACTATAGAAAAGAGAATTAGGGGATAAAAAAGAAAGAAGAAGAAAAAAAGAAAGTGAAAAGGGAGTGCCAAAACAAAGTTGAGAAAAGGCAGGAAAAGAAAAATAGTAAGAGTGATAAGAAGAGAATGAAGTAGAAGAGGGGAAGAAACTATATGGGAAGAAAACTCAAATATAACAGCCACTAATACCAACAAATGCCAGCAACAAAGACCTAGAGGTGAATGGAATTCATCAACTAATCAATCAATTAACAATTAATATCTAACAAGGTAAGGGGAAACAGAATAAAAAACATAACCAAAATACAACAACAACAACAAAAAAACAAAAAGAAAAAGTGAAACAGTCTCAGCAACAAGCATAAAAAACCCTATTATCATCAACAAGTAAGCAAAAAACAGCAGAACAACAGAGAGAAAAATTTGGATAATGAGGAAAGAGAAGAGTAAGGTATCTGTGGGCTTGGAGCAGGGGATTGGAAATTAGATATCTTAGTAGGGTAAAATTGTAACAGCGGGGTAAAAAGAGGGAATAGAGGAAAGCTAAAGCATGAGTAGGGTAAGAGAAACAGGACAACATGGGAAAAGTGAGGAAGAGAGTGTTGGCATTAAGGTAAAGTTGAGATAGAGTAAAATGATGCTATAGGAAAACCGAAAATAGAATGAAGAACACTAATCTCAAAATAAAATAAAGAGAAAATAAAATTACTCTTAGAAAAAGAAAAAAATAGTATTAGTAATAATATTGATTAAAAATAAAGGTACAATAATTAAAAAGGTAAAATCAAGTGAGTATAAAAGAAAAAAATTGTTTCTTAAAAGAAAAAAAAGAAAAAGGAAAAAAATAAAAAAAAGAAAAGAAAAAAATGTGCAGTAGTGAGGGTCATTCACTTCTTCTGCTCTTCTTATTGGTATGCCTTTGTCTTGTCAGCTATTCAGGAGAGTATTGAAGTTCCTGTGATTCACTGCTCCTCTGTGTCATAAACCATAGTCCTGATTTTAAAGCCGGCAGTATTATTTCTGCCTTTATTTGTGGTTACAGAAGAGTCAGTTGGTGAATCAGCCTCTGGGTGGCAGTGTTTCTGGAGTGATCTCCGTGGCTATAAGTCCTCTCTAGGCCGGCATTTAGGTTTTGTTTTCTCTATCACACTTAATACAAGTTTGGCAGAATGGACTGCCCCAGAGCTGGTTTCCGAATCCGTCACTCCCTGCTCTGCTTCTCAAGACCCACAAACACAGCTTTCCCCTGCTGTCTCTGTGAGCGACCCCAATTGGACGCTCCTATGTATTGGGTTTAACAATCCCAAGCTTAGACTTAACAAGAGGGAAAAAAGAGCCCCTCTGAGGACATGCAGGCTCGCAGCCTCCACCATCCAGCTCTGCGCGCAACTCTCCCAATGTCTCTTCTCCGCGTCCTAAAACCGAGGCTGTCTTTCTGTGCCCATATCAGTTATGGGGTGATTTTTTAGGGTTCCCTTCTGCTAGCAACCTGTGGGACCCCTTCCCACACTCAGGTCATGTTGGCACCAACAGCCACAGACTTTGTGGAGCGCAGACTTCTCCCTCGCGCATTCGACTCTCCCACCTGGAATACAAACCATGCCTTTATCTAGTGAAATCTGACCTTTCCTTGAGGAAAAGCAGGGCTTGTCTGGGTCCATGTATTCTTGGTTTGAGCTCTGGTGTTCCAGGGTTCCTGGCTGGTCCCTGGGTGCCCTGTTTGTAGTATCCCTGGATGTATACGATTCTGGTAACAGTCACCCAAGATGGACTGGTTTCTGCAGGAGGGTTGGCAGCTCCAGGAGAGATTTCAGCAGCAGTGAAGGCAGCACCCGGTTAAGGGAGCCCCATTCGGGTTCTCCAATAGTCCTCTGGAGTATAGCTGTCACACACCCACAAACTTACACGCTCAGTATATCCACACACTCTCCGTTCCTTCTCTCACTCTCATACTGTCTTTCAGTCTGCCTTCTCATCGGCAGTCATCTTTTCTCCCTTCCCAATTGAATTTTATTGAGGCTTTTGTCAAAAATGTATTGTATATGTGTACGTCTACATTCTGGGTGCTTTACATTCCAACTCTCATTAATCTATCTTCTTCCTGATTATTTTTTCTGCACCTCATTAGTGTTTCTTGACTCTCCACTGGCTCTTGTGCTCTACTTCCTGAAACTTATCTACCACCTCACCTCTAATCCTTGAAAGGTTTCCTTCACTTTGGCTGAATTAATTTCTCAAAGACATAGCTAGGCCTCTCCTTATGGGTATCACTCCACTGTTTTCTGGTTTGCATTCTTTGATGCAAATACAATTGTTATTCTTTTTGCTGCATAAAATAAATACCACTAACTCTAAATAGTGTTAGAATCTACTCTATTATCTCTAACATACTGTAATTTGATAATGATATACTTCGAGGTAGATTTCTGAACATTTATTCTGTTTGTGATTTGTGGATTAAGATTTTTATCAAATTAAGTAGGTTTTGGTATTTCTTCCAATGTGCTTTTTGCCTCACTCTTCTTTTTCTGGGATTCAAATTACACATGCATAAGACTACTTGATACTGTCCCTTATATTACTGGTTGAATCCAGGTTTTTTTAATTTTTAGTCTTTTTTTTTTCCTTTTCGTCTCATTTTTGGGCATTATTTAACCTGTATTCATACTAATTCTTTCTTCTGTGGGAGTCATTCACCTGTCAAATCTTCCAAAGTTTTAGATTTCAGTTATTGTATATTTTATCAGATCTAGAATTTCAATCACTTCTGTTTTATAATTTCCATTTTCACATTTGTTTACTCATTTTTCTATATTTTCTAGTAATACTTTGAACACATTAATAATTTATAATAATAAAAGCATAATATGCTAATTAGACTGGACAGCTGAACAACCTTCCAGAAGAAGCCGAGACTGCGAAGGAAGCCTGGGTCCCAGGTGCCTGCTGGCGGCCAGAGGGAAGTCCAGGTGCCAGAGGGAAGGCAGTGCTGGCAGCCAGGGGAAGGAAGGCCTACTCTTGCATGAATTTCATGCATCGAGCCTCTAGTGTCTATTATAAAGTTGTCTGCTTCGTCCAGTATCTAAGTAATCTCTATGTTGGTTTCTGTTGAATAAATTTTGTTAAGTATATGTTCCATATTCTTGTTTCTTCATGTAATTTATGTACTTTCAATGAATTACTGGATATAGGATAGCTAAAATGAGTAATGACTTGATAGTAGAATGTGTTTTTTCCCCCTAGAAAATATAGGCTGTTTCTTAGGCCTCACAGCTAAAGTGAAAAGCGTTAGAAAGAGTTGAAGTAATCTGTAATTTCACTTTGGTTTAGGAAGTTTGGGCTCAGGGTACTGTTCAGGATAACCCAAACCTAAAACCTGCAGCTGTAGTTGAAGACCCACTGATCAGTCTTCCCAGAGATAATCCCACCCATAAAGTGGATGAGACTGGAGCCAGGTGTTGGGACAGGGCACTGATTTTGTATTCAGAAATTCTATCTATCATAAATACTTGAGACAGTCTTTTACTTCTTTGTATTTTATATAACTAAAGGATTATTGATATTTTTTATATTAAGGATTATTGATATGTCAAACAAATTATTGCTGTATTTGGACCTTGCAGACATGAATCTGTATGATTTGTTTTTCATGATATTCACCCAGTGCCTCTTCACCCAAGAACTTCCAATGTCCAGTCCATCCCCAAAGAGGATACAGCTCAGTGCTCAGCTGTGAAAGGCTCCTTTCTTGGAAATTGAAATTAAGAAAATGGGGAGAGTTAAGGGCAACACATCTGTGAACCATAGGCAAAAAGGCGAGCAGAGTAATAGCTCAACAGTAAGGGAAAAGTAGGAAAACAAGTGGTCAAAGGAGTAAAATTTTTAATAGAGAATATATTATAATATAGTTGCATAGTTTTTGTTATGACACAGTAGGGAATGAATACATGATAATTCAAAAGAAGATAATTTTGAAAGAATAAAGTTTTTGAGTCTGAAAGATGAGATTTGCAGCCCAGATGAATGAATTGTACTTCAACAGGAATGGGGTCATATCTTCCATTAGAAAAGGAGGGTAGGGGGTAATTACATATATAAGTAACTTTGTATCTCTGGATTCTACTTATTTTATCAGTGAAGTATTACATAGTGAATAGTGATGAGAGAAAGAATGTGTTTTTGTCTAAGAACGTGTGGAAAGGTCACGTTGGAAAATAAGAAAGCAAATATATATATTAAGGAAGAATGAGGGCAGTGGAAGAGGTGAACAATCTCTTTCATAGCAATGAGAATACTGGTAAAAATTGTCAAAATAATGAACTTTGGAAATTAAACAAAAGCTTTGAAACACTGTAAGGTGATTATGAAAGGGGGGGAAAGCTGCTTCTTGATAAGAACTAAAAGCTTTATGGTATATTAATTACCCTGATCTCATCAAAATTTCTCTGAGCCCAGGTTGCCTTGAAAACCAATAGCCCCCTGAGCACAGCGAAAGCCAATATTCTAGGAGGATTTAGAGCATCTCCAAAACCCAGTTTCCACATAGTTTTTATTATTTGATGTGCTCGGCAGCTCTGTTTTCAAGGTTTATCTTTAATTGACCTGAATCAGAAATCACCCAAATACAGTGAACTCACCAGTGCAGTTAACACAACCTTTTCTCTGGGAGGAGGATGTTGTTAGAAAACAACCAGTGGCCACACATGACAAAGAATGCAGGCTTTACAGAATTCGTTAAGGAAAGTCACAAAATAAATGATTTCAGCAAAATTATCCAGAAAAATCAAGAGATACACAAATGTTAATAACCTGCTCAAATATATGATGAATATATGGCAGTTTAATACTAAAAATACATGGAGGCATATTATATGATACAGGAAAAACAACAAGTGGAGTGCTATAATCAAGAAAAGACATAGGAGATAGCCGTAGGAAGTGAGACTATAGTGGTAAATATGGATCAGATTACCAAAATCTTTGGATGAAAAGTGAAGATATTTGCTTTAGAAAGACCTGAGACACTGGAATGGTAGGTAAGTAGTTGGTTTGGGGCATGTTCTGTGTATCTTCAATTTCCCCCTGGGTTTACTTTGTTCCTTTCTATTCTCCACTCTTCCCAGTGATGTTGGCCTGTCTGACCCATATTGATGAGATCCCTTATCCTATAGCTTCTGAATTAGATTTCACCAAATGGTTGCACCAGGAAATCAGACAAAGGGCAGAAAGACATCTTGGAGTACGTATTTAAGACTCCATCCCTGGGAGGAGGAAGGGTAATGGTGGGCAGGCTGCATCCTTCCATCAGGCTCTCAATAGAACATCCATGAAACTCAATTCTGGATTCAAAAGCATTCCTCCTCTGCTTATTCTGGCCTAAGGAAAGCGATGACATTGTGTAGTTGCTATTCTTTGTAGTGTAGCTTTTCTATACTCTGTTCATGTCTTTTTTTATTATTATTCTCACCCAAGAATATGTGTGTTTTTTATTGAGAGAAAGAGAGAGAGAGAGAGAGAGAGAGAGAGAGAGAGAGAGAGAGAGAGATCAACCCCCACAACCCAAGTGTGTGCCCTGACCAGAAATTGAACCAGCAACTGCTCTGTGCATAGGTTGACATTCCAACCAACTAAGCCACAGTGGCCAGAGCCTCTGCTCATATTTTTATAAACAGTCCTCTAAATTCTTCCCAAATTACCCAGTGTAAGTCTGCATCTCTTTCTTGCCTAGACCTCAATAAAAATGGGAAACTAAATTGATAAATACTGTTCCATACTATCGCAGTTAGCAATAGGCTGAACGAAAGAAATGTGTGTTGGAAAGACACCGCCTTATATATGCGTGAGTAGTACACAGACTTGAGGAGCAAATGTGCCTTTGTATGAAGAATCTGCCCCTCCTTCGTGGGAGGTGAAAACTCTACACAGACTACATTGCCTGCTGAGCTAAGCACAGGCTGGTTTTCTTTGACCTCCAAACTTTAAAATGTGTGACTTCATGATTTTGTAAATGGTGACACTACTCACTAAGGACAAAAAGTATAGGAAGAAGAAAATTTTATGTGATCAAACTTGTTGAGCTTAGTTCTAAGATACTGAACTTAGTACACTTGTATGGACACTGAGGGAAGAGAAACAGGAAAAGAATGCTATTAGAAAGCCAGAGGAGGTGGCAGTTTCAGAAATGGAAGAGGGGACTATGGGCACCTACTTGTTTTGGCTATTCAGAGATCAGTAGTAATAACCTTATCAAAGTCATGTCTTCAGATAAGAGAGAAATATTGTTTGAAGAGTGAAAAGGGGTATTCTCATAAAATTCATAAATAACTTAAATAGCTTTAAATTTCTTTCAAAAACTTAGACATAGAAAAAAAAGTTTTATCAGTATTATCACAGGAAAATCTTGAGGGTGGGCTACCCCTAAATGCATAGACAAGTTCAACTGCAAAGATCAGTCAGAGAGATTATCTTCATTTTACATGGAGAAGCTGAACCCTTCTCCTCCCCCATCTCAGGGCAGATTGCCTAAGATCACAGTCTAGGTCAAGAATTCTGATTGACCTAGCAATGACCTATCAATGATATACTTTCAAGCCACCAGAATTCAATTTATTTAATGATTCTACATGTAATTGTTATTTAAGGTATTCATATTTACTTAGTAGGAGTTGACAAAACGATGAGGAATAGTCAAGTTTTAATACTCTCTGTTAACTAACTGCAGAATAAGAGTGTCAGTAGAAATTATATGAATCTCACTTGCCTTAGGAGCTAAAGTTTTGTTTCTAATTAGAAATACACTGCATCAAGTGATGTTGATTTTGAAAATCTTAGGAAATCATTTCACCTTAAAATGTTTATTTTCCTTAACTTTTTAATAGTTGACAATGTCTTAATTTATTTATTATTTAAAAATATTTGACAGCCCTGGCTGGGCATCTAATTGGTTGGAGAGCTGTCCCATACAATAAAAAGGTTGCGGGTTCTATTCCTGATCAGGTCACATTCTTTAGTTGTAGGATTGATTCCCAATAGGGGGTACAAATGGGAGGCAACTGATTGATGTTTCTTTCTTCCTTCATCTCTCTCTAAAATTAGTAAGAATATATGCTTGGGTGAGGATAAAACATATATACTTGACACGTAACATTTTATAAAATTAAAGCGTGCAACTTGTTGATTTGATACAAATATATATTGTCATATGGTTGCCATTGTAGTGATAGTGAGCACTTCTATCACATCACATAATTATCATTTTTTTTTTGTGGTGGAAATAGTTAAGATCTAGTCTCCTGGCAACTTTGATAACTATACTACAATATTGTTGTCTATATTTATTATACTGTGTATTAGATATCCAGGAATTATTTGTCTATGAGTTGCAAGTCACATGAAAGTAAAAAATTCTCAATCATTTATATTTCTTAGATGTGAACAAGCCAACTAATGGCCTGTGCACTGGTAAAACTTGGACTGTGACAGAAGACACTGTGACTAATTCATAGGAGTCTATAAACAATCATCATATTTCAGAAAGTTTTACTTTTATTAATTGAATATAGACCACAACAACTGTTATTTTATTATTAGTCTACCTTTTAAAGCTTAAGTGATGATACTCATGACAAATTCAAGTTCTAGGATTTCCATAGGTTTGTAAGTTATTTGACATTCTAAGGGTGTGAGGTTACCTAACAGTAATTAAAAAAAAACAACAAAATATATCCATAATTTAAATATAGGATTTTGAAAACTTCACTGAATGTGAATAAACTAAAACAAAATCTACTTAGAAGTGTTCTGCCCCTATGAGTAAAGATTCTTTCTTGGAAAGAAGTTGGTAAAACTTAATGTAAAACTCCATCATTTTCACTGTCTAGCAGTTACTTATCCATGTGGGATGTTAAAAAATTCTGAAGCTTTATCCTGAAACAGAATTGGGGTGAAAATTTAAATGTGGTGTTATCATTTAATTTAAGTTTTGAAACTCTAAATGGACAACTATAATTTCAACCAAGCAATTAAAGTTCAGTTTCCCTTTAAGGGAAATTTTATTAACTGTTATCATAGACTCCAAATCTATTTCACAAAATAACCCAATATCTTTTCTCAATGACTTATTTAAATTCCAGCTAGCCAGAAATGCATTAGAATACAATTGAGTACTGGAAAATCTGTGTTTCTATTTCAGTTTTTTTAACCTAAAAATCAGATATTGAGCCTGATGATTAATATTTTAAAGTGTGATAAGAATTGAGTCTTTATAGTTAAACTATATTTTAGGTATGTAATTTGCATAATGTGCTTTGCCTAACTCATCATGAATCATTTTTAAATATACTTGAAAACTGGCTGAGCATATAGCACAAGTATGAACACCTGAAAATGTCTCATTGCAAGAGAAAAATGCATTCACACTTCACTGGCACACTGATTGCTATTCCCACAAATCCACTTAAATTCTTAAAGATGTTACTTTGCAACAGGGACAGATGCTTTGGTAGAAGTGCTGTGGTGAGCTCCACAGACACCCTGTGTCCCAGGCCCTGAGGTAGCGAAATTATTTGTCACTTAATCACTTTGCACATCATCATTGTCTCCTTCTAGATGCTCAGCATTGTGTTAAGTACAAGAGGGGAGAAGTGATCACAACTTATACTCAGAGAGGATCATAAGAAAGGGAAAGGCCACTGCTGAGGAATTAAATAAAAGATAAGCCAGTAGTAAAGAAAAAAAAAATCCCCTCCCCTTTTCCTCCCTCCTCACTTCCACTTCCAGTGACAGTAGCATAAAACGTCGTCAAAAGCTTAACAGAATACCATATAATATGTGTATATTACATGTAAGAAGGGTGCATATAAGAAATACAGATTTATGTCTTTGTTAGAATTTGCCTAAAGAAACACTGGAAGCATAATAAAACACTATAATTATAAAAATTGTTATGAATACCGGTAAATGGGGATAAGAGAGGAGCAAAACTTGTCTGTGTAAAGGGTTTTTATATGACTTTGACTCTTGAGTCATCTAATCTAATAAAAGAGTAATATTGAAATTGACCATTTCTATGGGATGCCTAAGCTACGCCCACCAGCCAATCAGAGCGGCTGTATGCAAATTAACCCAGCCAAGATGGAGGCCGGCAGTCACGGAGCTAGAGTAAACAGCAGGCATCTGTTGCACCAGGAGTAAACTGACTGCCTAGGCCTGCTGAGCCTCTCTCTGCTCAAGGCAACATTCTTTCAATTACAGAAGCCACAGAGCTGAAGCCAACAGGAGGCTTCATTACCTGCCTAGGCCTTGCTTAAAGAAATAGCGTATCAATTATAGAAGATAAATAAACCCCAGAAACCTGCTTCCAGCCAGCCTTTCTGGGACGTTGGGTCAATGGAAGCTGTGGGCAGCCTGAAAGCCTGAAAATGGCCCTCAAGCCCGCACCCAGGCTGGCCAGGCACCCCAGTAAGGACCCGAACCCTGAAGGGATTGTGGGCAGCCTAAAAACAGCCCTTAGACCCTTACCCAGGCTGGCCACACCCCAATGGGATGAGGGTCCACACGGGGGGGCTTGGCCAGCCTGCAAACAGCCATCAGCCCCTCACCCAGGCTGGCCAGGCATGCCAGCAGGTGGATATCCCCTGATGGGTCCCAGACTGTGGGAGGGAACAGGCCGGGCTGAGGGACACCCTTAGTGCACAAATTTTTGTGCACCGGGCCCCTAGTGTTATTATAATTTCATGTTATTATAATTTCAAAGAGGAGTAGCAATTTCTAAGAATATACATATAATATGTATACATATAAATATTCATATAACGCATATACATATACATCAAAAGTGAGGAGACTTATAATACGTGAGGGTCTAGTGAGAGGTGAAAGCCCACGTGATAAAGGGGAGAGATGAGCTTACAGTGTTCCTGATCAGGTTGGAGGAATGCATAATGGTCACTCATACTGCAGGATAGTATTGCTGCACTGACCCCTGTTCCAATGAGGGAAACACATCTCTCCCAGCTAACAGTGCTTTTCCTAAGCAACCCATTACTTAGCACGGGGCAGTGTTATTAGCTAGTTACTATTAATAAAGGAAAGAAAGCGAAGTTGGACATTATAAGCGTGGTCACCTGGGAGGCATCACCAGGAAGCTATAGTTTAACAGAGCACTGTTCCTCCAAGGAGACTTCCTTCCCCGCCCCCCCCCCCTCCCCAGCACTGGATTATTGGGGACAGAACGGGGGAGAGAGGCCCAGGTACAATAAAGTCAAACTGGCTGAGGGGGAGATCCTTGACCCCAGAGACCTGTCAGTCTACTCTGGGGAAAAAATAGTTGGCTAGGGCATCGTCCCCAATGTAAGCCTGTGACAGTCTCGAAGTGAATTTGTTCTCTTGAAAATGCTTCTGGCTCCTCCCAAGGCTGAGAACACATAACTCCAGGTGGACATACATGCTCTCTCCTGCTCCCTGACCCACACATGCCCTGCGTTGGAGAATTCTTTCTCTATAGTCATGTGGCCTTAGCAACCGCATAGCCCTTGGCCATGTGGATGCCACACACGGGAGCTGGGCTGGACTGCACTTTAATACGAAGCAGTGACTATGGCAGTGGCCTTCATCTGTCCCTGCTGAAGCCACGGTTGGACTTTTTCCATGGCAAGACAGACGGATGGAGATGGGGCATTGGAAACCCACAGGTTTATTTACACCCAAATAAATATTACTCATCCTCCCATATGAGAGGCAGGAAATTATTTTCCTCATAACATCGCTGCAAGAATTCCACTTCCACTGACAACAGTAGAACCAGGAATCATTCATGATATTTCATATTTCAGAGCCTATGTGTGTGTGTTTTAATAATCTCAGGCTATTATTCATTTAGAAGGGAAATACATTTTTTAAAGGTTATTAAACAGTAATTTCAGAATCAGTCATAGAGCAGAGCAGCCAGTGACAACCTCTGTGAGTATCATTTGCAAACAAGCTAAACAAAAACTGATTCCATAGCAGGAGAGCTTTTATCTCATCAGTTCTGAATCTCAGTTGGGAGGCTGATCATGTCCAAAAGGTTCCCAGAAGCCTTAGCTGAGAATGCCACATTTAAAGCAGGTTCTGATCAGTTCCTATGAGCTCCAGAGGAAGCGCAGCCGCATGGTGCAGGTTCTAGAGAAACAGAAATAATTGATTAAGTTATAAATACAATGTTTCATTCAGGAAGGAGACAGAGAGATATGAAAAATAATCTTCAAAAGGTTAAAGTGGCATGTGGGGGAAGGAAGGAGCAGGGTCCCTGTCAGTGCAGAACAGTGTATGCTTACCCTGGCTCACTGCAACAGTCATCCAAGGTGCTCCCAAACAACGTGCACACCTGGGCCAGAGCTAGAAAGATTGATATAAATGGTTTGGGTTAGGATTTGGGGTTCTGAGAGGTATTCTAACTTGAAGCCAAAGCACTAGGAGAGAAGAAAATACCAACAAGTAATAGAAAGGCAGATTTCACTGACCACAGAATTGACATCAAATTCCATAGGGACTTTGAGTATCTAGGAAAGCACAAGGATAAACATATGAATGTGGGAAGGTCTGTCACAGTCTTTAGCCACAGAGGACTTATATTACAGGAAGAAAATATATGTACACTAGGGGCCCAGTGCACAAAAATTTGTGCACTCGGGAGGTCCATCAACCCAACCTGTGCCCTCTCACAGTCTGGGACCCCTCTGGAGATGTCCACCTGCTGGTGTGCCTGGTCTTCCTGGGTGAGGAGCTGATGGCTGTTTGCAGGCTGGCCAACCCCCCCAGTGGGATCCCTCACCCCATTGGGATGTGGCTAACCTGGGTGCAGGCCTAAGGGCTGTTTTCAGGCTTTCAGGCTGCCAACAGCTCTCATTGACCCAATGTCCCAGAGAGGCTGGCTGGAAGCAGGTTTCCAGGGTTTGTTTATCTTCTATAATTGATACACTGTTCCTTTAAGCCTGGGCCTAGGCAGTTAACAAAACCTCCTCTCTGCTTCAGCTCATAACTTCTATAATGAAACAATGCTACCCTTAGAAGTCAGGCCTGGCCTGCTGTTTTCTTCAGCTTCTAATACTTCTAGGATTGAAACAATGTTGCAAATATGTTGTTCCCTGGAGCAGAGAGAAGCCCAGGCGGCCTGCAATCAGTTTCACTCCTGCTGCAACCGAAACTGCCTGTTTACTCAGCTCCCTGAGTGCTGGCCTCCATATTGGCTGGCTTATTTTGCATACAGTCGCTCTGATTGGCTGGTGGGCGTGGCTTAGGCATCCCGAAGAGATGGTCAATTTGCATATTACACTTTTATTATATAGGATGGAACTTTAATACACAACATTTTATGTGTTCTGCTAATTTGTTCAGTGGGCATCCTAAATTCTAATGAACAAAAAAGGAACCTTCAGTATATTGAAATATATTTTAAAGATTATTGTAGGAGTTAACCTGGATTGATTATTTTAGTATAAACTTAAAATATAGAACACTAAAATATAACAACACAACAGGCTACCTCATGAAGCAAGATACTTTCCATAATGAAAATACTTTAAAAATGAAAGCTCTTTTGGTCAGATATATAAAAGAGATTTTTGCTTTGGGTAAGAAATGAGACTGGACAACAGTATTAATTAGGGTGTTCCTCAGGAAATTGAGCCAGTAGGAGAAGAACGTCTTGAGAGATGACTAGATAGATAGATAGATAGATAGATAGATAGATAGATAATACATACATAATAGGAAAGTAGATTGATAAGCATAAGCAGGAAGATCCATAAATAGATTAGCAAATGAATGGTGGATGGATGGATGAATGGATGGATAAAAAGATACTTATTTTAAGGAATTGGCTCATGGAATTGTGGGGACAGCAATTCTTAAATTGTAGGACAGGCTGATAGCCTGGGAAGTCTCAGGCAAAAGCAGAAACTGATGCTGTAGTCTTGAAACAGAATTTATTCTTCTGCAGGGAAACTCTGGTTTTGTCCTTAAGGCCTTTCAACTGAGTGGATGGGGCCCGCCCACATTATTTGGGACCATTTCCTTTACTTAAAGTTGACTGAATGTAGACTTTAACCACCTTGACCAAAGACCTTCACTTAACACCTAGATTAGTATTTGTTTGAATAACTGTGCATTATATAGCCTAGCCAGGTTGCTTTTCCAACTCCAGGATTTAATGATTCCAAACAAACATAGACAAACAAACATAATAAAAAACACCTATTCCTCTCACATGTAAGCCATCTTTCCAGAAGTAATATGTGCAGCAGCCATGACCACTAGCCATGACTCTACTCTAAATGATTGTCATCCTTCCCCATTATTGCCACACACCTCATTTTTATTAATCTTATTAGGCTGTATCTAGTAGGTCAGTGTTGGGACAGCCTGCACCTCTAGATAATTTTCTATCTCAGCCTAATTCCCCCTAGTATGGTCAGTGTTCATATATAAAAGAAACCATAGGCAGTTTTAAAAATGAAATACCAAGGTTTTTTAAAAATTGTTTATTATTCCAATATAGGACTCTGGTAAAAAATAGGTTATAAGAGTTTTACACCACAGTTTTCTATCTATTTTGAAACTTTATACCCCAAATTGAATCTTGGATTTTTAAGACCTTTTGGTTCCCCGTGCAGAATAAGACTTGAAGCACAACCTCAAGTGCATGTGACAACCATTAGAGACCAAAACTGAAAGAGCAAGCTGAGTATGAGTTTATGACACCATCTTTTTCTTCAAACTGGTACAACCTAAGAGGATAGCCCAAGGAGAAACTGAATTTTACTCATTCAGATTAGTTGTATCTCCTTCATAGTATAGAGAAGAGGTGAGGAAAAGACTACTCTGGCAATGGGAGAATGAGAAAGAAAGAAAGAAAGAAAGAAAGAAAGAAAGAAAGAAAGAAAGAAAGAAAGAAAGAAAGAAAGAAAGAAAGAAGTCAAGTCTTCATCTATCACTTCAATAGAAAAACTCAGAAGAGCTACTACAAGTGTTCTGAATAACAGGAAATACTTCCAGGTATGTATTTGGGTTTGGCTGTGGGTACAATCTAATCTAATAAAAGCATAATATTGAAATTGACCATTTCTTTGGGACACCTAAGCCACACCCACCAGCCAATCAGAGCAACTGTATGCAAATTAACCCAGCCAAGATGGAGGCCAGCAGTCACGGAGCTGCTAGAGTAAAGAGGCGGCTTCTGTTGCAGCAGGAGTAAAATTGTTTGCCGGCCGGCTAGGCCCCTCTGTGCTCCAGGCAACAACATATTTGCAACATTATCTCAATTATAGAAGCCTCGGAGTTGAAGCAAACAGCAGTCCTGGCTGCGACTACTAAGGCAACATTCTTTCAATTTTAGAAGCCACGAGCTGAAGCAGACAGGAGGCTTTGTTACCTGCCTAGGCCTCAGCTTAAAGGAACAGTGTGTCAATTATAGAAGATAAATAAACCCCAGAAACCTGATTCCAGCCAGCCTCACTGGGACATTGGGTCAATGGGAGCTGTGGGCAGCCTGAAAACAGCCCTCAAGCCCGCACCCAGGCTGGCCACACCCCAATGGGGTGAGGGACATTACTGGAGGGCTTGGCCAGCCTGCAAACAGCCATCATCCCCTCACCCAGGCTGGCCAGGTACCCCAGTAGGGACCCAAAACCTGAAGGGACTATGGGCAGCCTGAAAACAGCCCTCAGCCTTTCACCCAGGCTGACCACACCCCAATGGGATAAGGGTCCACACGGGCGGGGGGGGGTTGGCCAGCCTGCAAACAGCCATCAGCCCCTTACCCAGGCTGACCAGGCACGCCAGCAGGTGGACATCTCCAGAGGGGTCCCAGACTGTGAGAGGGCACAGGTCGGGCTGAGGGACCTCCTGAGTGCACAAATTTTTGTGCACCGGGCCTCTAGTTACATATAGTTTTCTAATTCAGTAGAAGTATCTGTTGATAGATTGTATATGGATAGATGATAGAAATAAGAGATACAGAACTATATAATAGTAGATTGATAGGCATAGACAGGTAGAAGCATAGATAAATCTATAAACACTTAAAGACAGTTGGGTTAGGACATGTTGAGTGCATTAAATATCAGACTTACTAGGTTGCAGTGAATAACAAACTACATATTCATACATTATTCTACAGTAAACTCCAACTTAATATTTACACTGTTACTTTTTAATTTTAGTAGAATTACAAAAAATCAAAAAAGTGCCTCCAGTCACATAAACATATCTGGTTGGTGCGGGGGGAGGGTCATGCAAATTTAAAGCTCAGAAGGGAGAAGTAAGAAGAAAGTAGACAATTATGAGCACATGTCTGGGACCAGGGGCCCGAATTCTAGACCCTGCTCTGCTGCTAAGCAGCAGGTGAGCACTGGACAAGTCATAGAACATCTGGAACCTTCCATTCGTCCCAATAAGTTGAGAAAATAAATGCCAGTTTAGAGATGGCATTCAGAATACAATGACTTTTTGATCATTAAATAAGTGAAGAAACAGGTTGAAATAATCTGTCTATAGCTTCTGAGTACAGACCTCTCCTATTTAAAGTTGTCCAAAGTGTTCTCAATGTGTTTACTACAAAGTCTGTAATATGAAATATCTGTCAATATCTTCTCTATTATTCCGGACTTCTATCACTTTCTAGATTATTTTCCATTGCACTAAATTCCAAGTACATTGAGCTACTCACATATTCTCATATGCCCAGATTCCTCTGTCTAGATTCACCTTCAACAAACTTCAGGAGACCAAGTGAAATTTTTTATTGCATGGAACAACTTACAGTGGTAAAAAGAAAGGACCTGAGTTTGTAGTTCTAATTTTTGTTGGAAATTTTTTCCCTTTTGTAAACCCTTCACCTTGTCCACAAGGAAGGAAAAGTTCAAAGTTGAAGGAATGCCCATTTTCCCAAATAACACCCACTACAGACTGCCTGAGTCTAGTCTACAGAAGTGAATGATGGAGAGCCTTAGGAGAAGCAATTATCCTTCCATAATGACACCTGTATAAAATGTCTAAGAACAGTGCCTGTGACATCCCAGTGGTGAAACGTCATGGTAAAGGATGTGTTTTCTCGGCTTTCAGGGGTTGTGAGGGTTCTAAGAAGAGTGAGTAGTATCATTTCAGTAGCATTGAAGAGGAACATGGGACAGAGAATAACCACAGGGAGAGCTGAGAGTGTCATGAATAACCAGGAAAGACACAGACGCTGGACAATGAAATATGGTCCTCTTGTCAGTTAGAAAACCAGAAATTTTCCTAGGCCTGAGCAGATCTGAGATATATCCTCCAATAGAGGAAGTAATAGAGATTTTGGATTAGGGAAAAGAATCCAAAGTTGTATTATAATAATCAGGGATAAGGTGGAGAAATATTCTCTATAAAAATTTAAGAGTCTGAGACATAATAAAGTTCTGAGTTATCAGAGATTTTAGTTCTATCATTTCCTAATGATGACGCCCATTATTTAAATCTCTCAATTTTGTTTTTTCTAGGTGGAACATGACCTAAATGAACAGCAATTTCTATAAAAAAAAAAAAGGTTTTTAAAAAGCTAAAGCATAAAATATTACTATGTATCAGACATACATATATGTTATACATAGTATATATAACATATTTAATACCTAAACCTGTTAGATAGCTATTATCCTGGTTTTACATATCAGAGGACTGATACATAGAGAGTTTAACTAACTTACCACACAATTAACAAAAGGAAAGCCAGGGTATGGACTCAGATATAGCTCACAAAAAATCCATGCTCTTAACCCCACACAAATTTATATTATACTTGGAATAACTCTATATTATCTAAGAAAGACTTATTGCTCTAACACCCCAATTATCTGTGGCTTACATGTAGAAGCATTATTGCTCAATCACATCACAGTTTAATGTGTGTGTGTGTGCATGTGTGTGTGTGTGTTGGGAAAAGAGGCCTGAGGGACATTGGCTTCTTATAACTTCTGACCCACCATTTAACCATGTATTCCCATTTAGTTTCAAGGGAAAAGAAAGGGGAATTTTGTGGAGAAGGTTTTAATGCAGAGGCAGTAACCTCACTTATACCCATTGGTCATTGGCCTGAGATCAGTTCTAAAGTCCCAACTAACATTAGGGGCTGAGGAAGCAGGTAGCTGTGAGCATAGAAAGAGCAGGAGGTATATATTTCTGTTGCAATGAAGCATAGTGAAGCTAAAGCAAATCTAGACAAGTGACACCACCACGCAACATTATTATTCATCAAGAAGATCTCTTTACTAGGAAAAATCCATTTCATGCTTGTCGACTATAGTATATCGCAAAATTAGGTTTGAAATTGGTTAAAAATAAGAGTGATCGCAAGAAAACAAAAAAGCATTTGATGCTGGCATTTGCCCAGATGTTAACATAATCTAATTTTAGCTCTTGATCCTAATCTGTTCCATTTCTCTTCTTGGAGAATGGGTGCTCATTTCTTGCATGCTGTTCCTGTCCTGATAAATGCTGATTTTTTTTCCAGGAAAAGTTCCACAACAAATACCACTGTAAACAATATTCATTAATATTTAGTCCAAACTACATAGCATTTAGAATCTACTCTAATAAAAGCATAATATTGAAATTGACCATTTCTCCAGGATGCTTAAGCCATGCCCACCAGCCAATCAGAGCAACTGTATGCAAATTAGCCCAGCCAAGATGGCAGAAGCCGCCTGCCCCAGGATCCAGGCCACAGCCATGGATGAGAGAAGCAAGCCCACACTGCGGTCCGGGGGAGACAGAAGCTGGGCAGTTGGTGGGTCCCCGAATGGGTCTTCTGCTTTGCAGCTGCAGTGCCGGGGCTGCATGAGCAGCTGCCACCTTTCTGGGGCTGAGCCCTGAGCTGGGGTTTACATCCCCTCCCCATGGAAGCTTTAAGGAGGGAAGAAGAGCTGCTCCCTCTCTCTCTCACACACACATCCCTTACTGGGCCCCCTCTCTTTCTGGCTCCATTTTCTCTGCCACAGGGGCAGGGGTCTCCTGTGAAAGGCCCCAGGTCTCCCTTCAGAGCTGGGGTGAACCCTGGGGGGAACCAGGAGATGGAGAGATGGGCAGAGGGTGGGGCAGAGGAAGCAGCAGGCCTGGAGAGTTTGGGGGAAGTAACCAGGTGGGAGAGGGGTGAAACAGGAGGGAGGGCAGAACTTTATAAAAGAGTCACTGGACAGCAGAGTTAAAAAAATGAGGATGTATGAGTGAACTGTGGGAGCTATAATGAAAATCAAGTATAGTTGTGTACTGCAGACAGATTTTAAAAGTAGGAGTCAGAAAAGAAAAAAAGATAAATGATAGTGGATAATTAGGCAGGTAGATAGATAGGTATTAAAACAGTGGAAGTAAGTAGAGAAGAATGTATGGCAAAGGTAGGATGAGAGAAAAAGAGGGAGGGAAGAAAAGTTATAAAGGGGGAGCTGGTAGAGCTTAAAAGGAGAATGGGAAGAAGGAAGGAATGGGGGAGGGA
>PVJC01007684.1:28047-50841 GCA_004026665.1 Murina feae | reverse complement strand
AGCTGAGCTGAGGGGCGCAGCTTCACTTTCGCTGCTGCCGCAATGGAAAGGGCTGTTTACTCAGGTCCGTGAGTGGCGGCCGCCATGTTGGCTGGGCTAATTTGCATACAGCCGCTCTGATTGGCTGGTGGGCGTGGCTTACCCTGTCTCGGAGAAACGGTTAATTTTAATATTTCGCTTTTATTAGTTTAGATTGTTTTATATTTATTTGCTTACGGTTTTATATATACACTAGGGACCCAGTGCACGAATTCATGTATCTTGAAAGGAACTGTAGGCCACGACGAGGCTTCGGTGGGCACAGAGGGGTGGAGTCTTGGCCCTTCCTCCATACCCAAGCCTGGCCCCTCTGTCTGTCAGCAGCCTCACCTGCCACTGCTGCTACCACGTGTTGATAGTGCAGAGTGATTGGGGGTTGGGGGCACCAGCAGTGAGTGAGAGAAGCCAGTGGCTGCTGCTCTGATTGCCCCTCAGGAGCAGGGAGAAGTGGAGAAGACCTCAGGGAAGATTGGGGCTGGCAGCCACCGCTCACACCTGCTGATGATGCTGAATGATTGGGACCAGCATCAGGCACCGGCAGTGGGTGAGAGCGGGGCCAGTGCCAGCAGTGGGTCAGAGCAGTGGCTCCAGGCCGGTGCTAGCATCAGGTGCAAGCTCCAGGTGGGACCATGGCACGTGGAAGCAAAGAATTTTCAGTAACCACCAGAGACTTGCCCCGATGAGAGCGACTGGTGCCCCACCTTGGTCTGGCACCCCCACTCACCTGCTCCACAATCCTGCTGCAGCCAATGCCCACTATGTTCCGCGCATGCTCCCTGGTAGTCAGCACATGTCATAGCGACTGGTTGTTCAGTTGTTCGGTTGTTCCGCTATTCAGTCTATTTGCATTTTAGGGTTTTCTATATGTAGATGAGTGTGTTTTTCCCCTTGAAACTAAACTCTTCCAAAAGTAGGCACTTTTGTTATTTGACTCTGGCATAATTTCTGTCTCCATAGTCATAAATGTGTGGTAAATTGAATTCAACATTAGGACAAACCAAATGTTTCCCAAAAGTAAATATTTTGTGGGGACAGAACCCTCCAAGTCATGTTAATCATGACTAAATGTTATTGTAAAATTTCACTTATATAACACGTGATTCATAATTCTATACTCCAATGCAGCATAGAAGTTCATGTTTTCTTTAGAAATGTTCACATTTTGGCATGGAGGGAACATGTAGTATAGTTCTGCTCCCCTTTGGCTTTTGGGGGAGAAATAGAAAGCTCTTCCCAGAAGAATCATCTTTGCTAAATACCATTCATATTTATTGTGCCCTTATTAACCCTTTGCCAGGCATTATGCTGAATGCTATGTGATGATTTTACAGGTTAGGAATTTGGGGCTCAGAAGGCTGCCTTGTTTGTGATCACATTTTAAATATAGAGTTAGGGTTTGAACCAGATCCAACTCAAAGCACTTCACAATACTATATAATCTCTATCTTTAAAAAAAGTTATTGATTGATTCGCTTTTGAGAGAGAAATTGTGGTTTCACTTGTTGATTCATTCATTGGCTCCTTCTTGTATGTGCCCTGATGGGAGATCAAACCTGCAACCTTGGCATATCAGAACGATGCTCCAGCCAACCTTGCAGACCTCACAGACCACCAGTGGTCCGTGGACCACCAGTTGGTGACCGCTGCTCTAAGTAGAGTTTTGCATTAACAAGAAAAAGAGAAGAAGATTCAAACTTTAAAATTAATAAGTTAACTAAAGCAGGTTACGTAAAAGGCCCTAAAATACCTCTTCTCCCAAATCTGCCCTACAGGAAGAGAGACGCAGGAGAAAACGAAAGCCTCTTTCGGAACCTGAGGTTGAGCTGGGGGACATGGAACAATGCATCCTGCTTCCGGATGAACTGTCGTCCCAGGGAACAGACACTGAGAGCTTGGGCCTGCTGTTCATCTTTAATCACACAGTTAAATTCCCTCTGGAGGACAAGAGGGTCTGCCTTCAGCACAAGAGGGTCTTGTGTCACCCAAAGACTTCACGTATTCATGAAGCAAGGAAGATCCTTTATCAGTCCCAATGCTGCACTGACCCAGGCTGTCCCAGACGCAGTGCCCACAGCATGCACACTGGCTACACCCTGCCCAACTCGGCGTATCTTTGGTGCCTCCAAAGTCCAGGACAATTTCTTAGACAGAAAGAGAACTTGGTGTGGAGCTTAGCAAAGCATAAAAGTGACATGGAAGCCAGGGTAACCGAGAGCCCACGTGCCCTCCTGTGGAAAATGACACCTGTGGGAGCAGTAGCTTCCGGCCTGAGTTCGGGAGAACAGCCACCGAGCGAGCGCCTTGGCTGTGTTAGCCAGGAAAGCAGATGCTTCCTCTGCCGCAGGCTGTTTTAGGGAAGTAGCCAGCAGTGGAAGAAGGGTGGGCTTGGAATCCTCATACAGATGGAAATCCTGCTGTGCCCCTCGTAAATTCCTTTACTTCTTCGAGTCCCAGTTTCTTCATCTGCTTCTGAGGATTAAATTAGGTGACAGAACGTTTAAGTCCTTAGCATGGGCCAACCACATAGATGCTCAGGAGATACTAGTTTCCCTTCCCTTTTCCAGAAAAGGGAAGGAGTGGCGGAGGTATGATGGGTTAGCTGTCCAAGCCTTCTCTGTCCCTGCTGCTCACGGTCTATAGCTATTGCTAGAGTTATTGCTAATTAAGACAGGGTGAGACTTATATGTTAAATACTTCCCTAATAAGTCCCCAGCTGAGGCTACAGCAAACCCTCGATTTACAGTCCCAGTACATAACTTAAACCCTCAAGTAGCAGAACATAAAGTTTATGTTAACCCTAAAATTATCATTGTAAAAAATAAGACAATCGTGTGACCCTTGTTTCTTCACAGGGGAGACACTGCCTCCCAGACGGTGCCCAGTCCCAGGAGGGCTTGGGGCTTTCTTCCTGGCTTTCCTTTTCGGGTTCGGGTTCACATTTCTTCATTCTCTCAGAGTCTAGGGTTGAATTCCTAAAAAGAAAGAAGAAAAGGAAGTAGAGGAAAAATGAGTTGCTTTCTTTAAAAAGGAAATGGTCCCAACCTATAAATGCCCCCAGTCCTCTGGAATGCCCACACAAACCCCACAATCCCAGCTTGGGAATCTGAACAAAAATAGCACCAGGCCTCTTGGGAGAACCACGAATGCTGTGCTTAGTTGCAGACATTTGCATACAATTAGAAGCAAATATGCGCAGTGAATTAATCAGGGCTCCCCAGTGGCAATTGCAATCAACCCCAATATTACAAGCTGGCCAGTGGGAAGCAGGTGGCATGACCACAGGGCAGGGCAGGACAGTGCTGCAGCCCAGAAACAGCTACTGCTCTGGGGCCTCCTGGAAATGAGGGCCAGAAACCAGTGTCACAGAAGCCTGCCTAGTGTTCTCTCTTGATCTCTCTGCCCTCCCAACTTCCTCTTTTCCCCTCCAGCTCCAGCTCCAACTGTCCTCCCTTCTCCCTCCAGATCCAGGGGAAGCCACTGATCCATGGCTCAGTGACTCCCTCCTGAAAGCTCTGAGTTAGGGTGGACCTGAGCCCCCACGCGATCATCAGGCTGCAGAGAGCTCCCCAGTCTGGCAAGCAGGGGGCTGCTGGGCACAGACCCTTTGGCAGTGCCCACCCCTCAAGAGAATCTGCATAGTAGCTACAGTGGAGCAGGCATACAGGAGCATGCCAGCAGCATGGAGACTTGTAAGGAAAAATAAATCTCCAGGAAGGAAGGCAGGGGAGCAGACCTGGGAGTGTGGAGGAATTTGGCCCAGATCCATTACACCTGCCTTTAAAATACACCATTAAAGTTTCATGCTGTTTTCTTTCCATATCTGTGGAACCCTTTGTTCTCTGGTCATTACTGACCAGCCTGGCTCGGGGACAAAGCCAGGCAGATTGTTTTAAAGTTTGAATTTCTACTGGCTCTCTGCATCTAATGAGCTGTCACTCAGAACTCTGCCCCAGAAGCCAGGCAGTGCCTGGAGGAAGTAGAAGAGGACAGTTCGTATGGCAGCATCTCTGGCTGGGCCTGAGCCACCCAGGTTAGAGGGAAGTCTGGACTGCCTAGACTCTGGCCCCAAAGTCCACACTCAAGGAGCTCTGTGCCCTTAGGCCATTAGTTACCTGGTGTCCGGAGGGCAGAGCAAACCACGGGCACGGTCCCTAGGTCCTGCATAACCCTCAGGCCAGAGCCATACACATGGCATTGCTACAGCTACTTTCTTTATTCACAAGACTGTTCACATTTAGGCCAACATGGCAGCTGCCAATATGGGATGGTGTGAGAAGAGTCCCCAAACCGCCGGGTTCCCACAGCCTTTCCTGAGACGTGCAGATCCCACCGTTGTAATCTCTCTTTCGGAGCATCCAGAGGCCCTGTTAAGATGCAGCTGCTGCTAGAAGTAAGCCTTGGAGAAGGGGGCTGTAGCTTCCCCTGCTGGAAGTGTTCCAGCTTCTCTGTGGTAACATTCAGCCAAAACCTCCTCCCATGGCTTTTTGCCTTGCTGTGATTTAACAGGAGCAGTAAGACAGACCCACAAAACATGTCATTTCAAACAGGTATTGCCTCGAACCATCCATACAGTATACCTACTTCCTGGCTCGAGCCAACATTGGAAGAGTCCTGTGCTGAATGCCTAGGACAGAGTTGCTCAAACCTTAATCAATCACCTGGAGACCTTATGATAATGTGAACCGCACTTGGATTAGCAAGGCTGGAGAGGATTCAATGAAAAAGACAGGGTCCTTGCCTTCACTTTCCTTTACAGTAAATCCAGACAACGTAGCATGTGAGGGTGAGAAGTGTCATAATAGAGACACAGAAGAAAGCACAGCAGAGAGGATTTCATTGGTTTCGATCAAAAAGTGCAAGATTTTGGTAGATTTCAAACCTCAAACCACTAGACAGATTCAACATCTAAGAGGATTTGACAAAAGAGTGAGCTGGGGAAGGGGTAGAGTTGGGGAGACACAAAAACTCAGAGAAGTGTGGATGAAACCAACGTCTGTAAAATCCAGGCAAATGTGCTACTGGGATCCTCACCATACACACACACATACACACACACACACACACACACACACCCTAACTAATAAAAGCGTAATATTAAAATTAACCGTTTCTTCGGGACGGGCTAAGCCACGCCCACCAGCCAATCAGAGTGACTGTATGTAAATTAGCCTAGCCAAGATGGCGGAGGCCGCATCCCCAGTGTGTGCGGCTTCTCCGGGGCTGCGACCTCTGCCATCTTGGGAGCCTCCATCTGGGAAGGCATCCGGCGCCCTGAGCCAGACCATGCCTTCCCAGGCAGAAGCTTCGGGGGTGGGACCAGCCGACGGGACCCGAGCCTCCCTCCTGGGCCTGGGAGGCCATGGGGTGGCCGCCTGCCACCAGATAGCTTCCCAGGCAGATCGCCCCGAGGGTCAGTGGGAGCTGTGGCCGGCCTGAAAACTGCCCTCAGACCCTCACCCAGGCTTGCCACACCCCCTGGGGTGAGGGTTCCCACTGGGGAGCTTGGCCAGCCTGCAAACAAACATTGGCCCCTCACCCAGGCTGGCCAGGCACACCAGCAGGTGGACATCCCCAGAGGGGTCCCAGACTGTGAGAGGGCACAGGCCGGGCCTAGGGACCCCTCTCCGCCCCCCCAGTGCACAAATTTTTGTGCACCGGGCCCCTAGTATATATATAATTGATTTTTTACAGAGAGGAAGGGAAAGGGATAGAGAGTTAGAAAAATCGGTGAGAGAGAAACATTGATCAGCTGCCTTTTGCACACCCCCTACTGGGGATGTGCCCACAACCAAGGTACATGCCCTTGATCAGAATCAAACCCAGGACCCTTCCGTCCGCAGGCTGACGCTCCATCCACTGAGCCAAACCGGTTAGGGCGGATCTTCACTTTTTTGCTCTCGGTTCTGATGGAAATTGCTGGAAGGAAAGAGACCGCCATCTTGGCCTGGCCAGCAGAGATGTTTTCTCATAAGCAAAGAAGGTCCACGATCAGCTGTGGGGAACCTCTGAGAAACAGCTAGAAGAAGTGCATCTGAGGGAGGCCCAGGAGGACCCAGATGTGGGTCCTTCTTGAAAAGGGAGAATGAAGCAAAGTGTACCAAGCAGCCAGAAGGAGTATAACTCCCTGTGGGTTAGTTAGTCTTGAGTTCTTGTCATTGCTCAGCTTTGAAGGGCTGCAGATTTCAGCACAACCTCACATCTAACACCAGCCCTAAGGGCCAAGGCTGACCAATGTCAGACTTGTCACTCAGGGCAGGAACCTCACACAGTCATAAGATTTTAGAGCTGGAAGTTACTTCCTTGGGCCCAACACCTTCTTTTTAAGGGGAAAAAAAATTACCACAAACTCAAACCTGGACCCAGTGCTCTCTGGAACAGCCCACCGTGCCTCCCTTTTCCTGGAGCTGAGATCCCCACATGGACAGACAGCTCCGCAGTCCTCAGAGAATCCTGCCTGTGCGCAGCCAGGCCTGAGGAATGAAGAGAAGAGAGACACTGCCCCTCCTGGGGTGGAGGGGTGAAGGCGAAGAGGGCTCGTTTGTCAGCTTTGGGGCATCTTCAGAAACCAGAAAGCAGGACTCTGCGTCTGATGATTCAGTCCCAACTAGTAGAACCACAAGGAGGGCCCACCCTTGCTGCTGAAAACAGTGGAAGTTAACCTGGATTTACCCCTGGCATGATGGAGGGCCAGTGGGAGTGGGGCCCAATGGGTACCTACCACCCTTAGAGTTAGGAAGGCTGTGTGTCCAGGTCAGCCTAGACAGTCCCAGCATATAATGTTATCCAAGAATAATTATTAAAAGTTCCTCCTTTTACTACCCATCACTACTATTATTTTACATAACTACTCCTAGAGTCACTCTGGCATAGCTGCCAGTCTCTGACTGCAAAGGCTGAGGGTTGGGGGCTGAGCCCTGCCTGCCCTCATGGTGTCTTTCTATCCTGCTGCTGCTCCACTCTGACGGTTCTAGATGCACCCCTGCGATCCAGCGCAGGAAAGAGTAGGGGCCTGGGCTCAGGACTGTGGGGAGCTTGGGAGGCTCAGCCTGACCTTGACGCAGCTCTGGAAGGGTAGAGAGGGGGCCAGGAAGCACTCTGGGGCTGACCCAAGATGGGAGATGGCTTTTGACTGCACCAAGCCCCAGCCAGTCTTGTCTTAAAGTTGACTCAAAGTCCCTCACCCGAAAGGAGCAGAGCTTAGCACAGTGCACACACTGCCTGGATATTTGCACAATGATGTTAGACTTTTCCCCCTGGAAAGGGGAGAGGGATTCCAGGGAGACAACAGAAATTAGGAAGCCAGGACACCAAGCCAAGACAAGTTAATCAATTGCAATTAAAACTACAATCACCCTATTCATCAACTACTTATAGCACTGCCGGATATTCTTCTATACCCAGGGGCTGGCTCTAGTCCAGTTCAGCTACAGGCCTGTGAGGAGGTCACACTCCAAGGAATTACACACCAGACTTGCCTTCCCATGGGGTCCGAGTCTGGGCCTTTGCCTCTGAAGAAGCACATTTTCCTCCTCCCATGGCAACTGTCTGGGGCCCCAACTCAACTCCTCCCTTTCTCCTCTATCACATTCTGTTCCCCAAGGTGGGAGGCAAACTTCATCCAAGCCCCAAATGTTCCTGGGATTCAGGCATCCAAAGGATCCGCGGGCCTCAGGGAAGGCCCATACTACAGCAGATCTGGTGGAACTGGAGCACAGGGCATTTGTGCCGGGTGGGGCCTGAGGTTGGTGCCTCTGCTCAGCTGAAGGGTCCTTCATTTAGCTCTTGGCAGATAATTAACAAGAGGGATGGTTGCAGCTAGCAGGCAAGCACCCCGAGGACCCGTGTTCTCCTGAGGACTCGTGGAGCAGAGCCACCATGCTGGGCATGGCGGGCCTACCCCAACCATGTCTTATTGAAGCCATGGTTGTTTTGAGTATCCATTACCCACGGCCAAACCTAATCCTTACTGATGTAAGTATGTTAACCCGTATTGCTCACACTCCACTTATTGCCAAAAATAACTTGAGACAACTTATAGTAAATAACAAGGAAATGATAGAATCACGCAAACAGGGATAAATGAGTAAAAGGCATATAATAAAAATGGTGTGACAGTTTTTCCAGAAAATGTGCATTAAGGGTAATTATTGTAACTGCACACAACGTTTCACATCTAACTTCCTGGCAGCTGAGTGAAGGAAAGGATATGCGGTGACTTGACACATCTCTCTTTATCAGTGGCCTCATTGCCCAGTAGCACCTGGCATGTAACAGCAAATGCCCAAAACGGATTTGTTGACTGAGTGACTGACTGAATAAAGAAATGGGAGGTGGGTTGTGCTCTCAATCTTAGCCCCATTATGCTGTGCGTCTTTGGGCAAATAACTTATCTGAACCTCAGTTCTGAGTCTGTCACTTGAGAGAGTGCACTAGAAGATCTTCGAGATCTCTTCTCATTCTGACATTTGGTGATTTTTAAAAAATATATATTTTATTGATTTTTTTACAGAGAGAAAGGGAGAGGAATAGAGAGTTATAAACATCAATGAGAGAGAAACATTGATCAGCTGCCTCCTGCATATCCCCTACTGGGGATGTGCCCGCAACCAAGGTACATGCCCTTGACCGGAATCGAACCTGGGACTCTATCCATTGAGCCAAACTGGTTAGGGCCATTTGGTGATTTTTAACTTCCTCCACCTTTGGATTTATTTCTTTGAATTGGGACATTAGCTATGCAAATATCCTCTGTTCAAATACACACATACCACATGAGGAGGTTAGCATAATAAAAAAAATCCATCAACATCACGGAGGAAAATTCTCTGATGTGTCTAATCAGCTAGTCTCAGAGAGAAGTGTCTTGAGGGAGGGAGCATGTGAGAGGTACATTTGGATATGGGTAGGAAAGAAAGTTTGAAACCAGGTGTGCTTGTCCAGGTACTCTGGGACTAGTTGAGATTTTGCAAGAAATAGAGAGGGAATCATAAGCCTGGGTAACTAGAAAACAGGGGGCATAAGGACAGTGAGAAATTTTGAGGGCACAGAAAGGTGCCAAAGAGAACACCATCAATTGTCCATGTCTGTCTAGCAGAGTAGCTGGGCATGGTGAATCAGGCCGTGGATCCCAGAGAGGCAGTGGGGCAGGGGTGGGGTGAGGGCCCGTACCTTGTTGCAGGAGAGCTGGCCAGAGGACCAGATGGAAGGCCCCTCTGGGCTGCAGGTTGTCGAGAAGTGACCTGTTGCCACTGGAACTGTGATGAGCCATGGGACAGTCCTCAGGGTACCTGCATGGCTGAAATGGGACACAAGAGGGAAGAGCCCGTGTCCCGTGCTTCCAGATCCCCCCTCCACTATGCATGTGCTGGGAAAGAGTCAGATCCAAAGCGAGTGACATTCTCCCCAAGGTGCCTGCTTTTGTCTTTTTGTATAACCTGTCACGTTCTCTCCCCCTCACAGATATTTTTGCCATGAATATGATGGTATAACTTTATTATTAGCCACTCACCCTCGGTAATTCTGATTTTTTTAACCTCAGGTACACTGGCTTAATCACAATCCTTGGTCTATAGCCTCTTCCTTCATTGATCCAGGCAAGGCCTGTCTATGTTGTTTATTTATGTTTAATTATTTATTTTAAAAGGATATAAGAAACATGAAAACCCATTGCCAGAACTAAAATATGGGCCATGCCCACATCTACCTGTGTCTTCCTCCTTCACCCTGTCCCTCTCCCCGCCAGAGATTTTTTTAAAATTTTTATCTCCAACACTTACTATCAGAGTTGTTGTACCTGGACCACAACCTAATGCTTCTGATTTCTAACCCACTAATGTGCGCATGCTCAGAGGGGCCCAAGCCTAATCAATGACGTGTGTTCACAGCATTATGGCTACAGTCACCAATTTGCAGTGAATTTAGACTGCCCACAAATATATTTACATTGTCTTAAACTTTTATCTAACCCAGAGTTTCTTAACCTTGGCACCACTAACACCTGAGGCTGGATGACTGTTGTGAGGGGCTGGCCTGTCCTTTGCAGGATATTCAGCAGTATACCTGGCCTTTACCCACTAGCACCCCTGCCTCCAACCCCCCTAGTTGTGATCATCAAAAATGTCCCCTGGGAGAAAGGCAAAGTCACTCCTGGACAAAAATCACCAATCTAAGCTAATATGTGGCAATATCGAGTTCTGCAGACAAAATACTCCCCGCCCCCCAATACACTCCTCTCCTTAAAAGAAATATGCAAAGCAGTCTGAACACCCCAGCCCTACAGAATTAGGATCTGCATTTTAACAAGTTCCCCCAGCAATTTATGTACACAGTGAAGTTTAAGAAGCCCTGATGTAGAGATTTACACAAATTGCACTTGTGTGAATAAAGTGGGTCCAGATGCAGTGTTTCTCAATGGTGGAGGTCATGACCATTTTGGGTGGGACAATCTGCCCCATCCCCATTAAATGCCTACAGTGCTGTCTAGTCCCGCAATACCCTCACCCTCCAGATGCCCGCTGGGAAGCAGAAGCACGTAGGGTGCAAACCCCTGGAGAGGAGTATTTTGCAGTCTGGACAGTGTGTCTGACTGCAGGGCTGCCTGAGTCTGCAGATGGGCCCAGGAGGCAAGGAAAGATTCAAAAGTTAAAACTCCAGTGACCCCCATGCTCAAGTCAGGGCAGCAAGGAGTGGGGGGCACAGGGGAGACACAGGAACCCTCTGAGAGAGGCAAGAGCTTCGACCTGCAGCCCAGTCAGAGCAACTGGGGCAGTGTCGTTCCCCCCCCCCCTCCCCCGCTTTCCGGTCAGGGCAACCTCAATGGCTCAGGCAGGACAAAGCCAACGGATGAAAACAGCTTTGCATCTAAGGACCGTGTCTAAGGTGAGGAACAGGATGCATCCAGGTGGGTGAGGTGCCCATTTTGTGCCCTGCCCTCTGCCCTTGCCAGAGCAGGAGGAATAGGAGTCCAAATGGGATGCCCACCCTAGACTGGGAGCAGAAGGGGCTGGGTTTGCCCTCCAACCTTGCTGTTTGGCAGGTGCAGTGAGTCAGGGGCATCTCCAGCCAGGTCCCTACCCCTACCCTACACTCCTACCCACAGTTCCCTGGATAACCAATGCACTCTCTCTCTTGCCTCCCTGTATCAGACATGCTGTTCCTTCTGCCTGGAAAGCCGTTCCTCTCCTTCCAGTAACTCCTAATCATTTTTCAAGATCCCTTTTTGGAAGCACTTTCTGAGGCCTCCCTTCTCTCAGCCCCCAGGTTTAGGTGGGGGAAGGGCTGCCAAATTCTAGGCATAAGCTACCATGTTATAAATTGCTTTTCTTGAGCACAGGACTTGTGCTTTTTTTTTTTTTTTTTTAATCTTTATACCCCTGGTGTCTGGTACAGCACCTGACATAAAATATTCAATAAATGAGTATTGTTGAGTGAATGAATGACATTCTAGAGTGCTTGGTCTAACAGGTCACGTGCTACTATTCTCTATTGTTCACTTCCGTCAGCTATTCAGGTCCGGGTCTGAGGAATTCCATAACGGGCACACACTGCCACGCCCTGCCCCGTGGCTCTACACTTCAGTGAGGGATGCAGGGTGACACACTGGAACAAGCCTTTGACTGCTGGAAGGAGCCTGCAGGTCCCATTTCTTAGCAGTTGAGGAGGAAACTATAGCCCGAGGATGGCTGAGCCTCTCTCCAACCGATCTGTGTGGCAGGGTCCTCCCCATGACAACTCCGTAGGGACTCTGTCTGGGAACACATCCCCCAGTTGGCAGAAGTCAGCCTCCCAATACTACAGCTCCCCTGGTAAAAACACAGGGACCATCGCTGGCTAACCTCCTGGCCTATTCTCATGGCATGCGCACTACCTTTCTTAACTCCTTACAAGGGGCTTGGATGGGAAATCAGAAACAAGATCAGATTCTGTCTTTTATTTGGAGATGATATTTTCTAACTCTGCCTGTCTCTGGATTCTCTTCCCACTTTAGGTTTTTTGTTGTTGTTTGTACTTTAATTGATTTTAGAGAGGAAGGGAGAGGGAGAAAGAGATAGAAACATCAATGATGAGAATCGTTGATCGGCTGCCTCCTGCGCACCCCACACTGGGGACTGAGCCTGAAACCCGGATATGCGTCCTCACCAGGAATAGAACCGCAACCTCCCCGTTCATAGGTCGACACTCAATCACTGAGCCACGCCGGCTAGGCTCCCGGCTTCAGTTTGGGGGCCTGTGTTGGAAGAAAGGCATAGAGACTTCCCGGAGACAGTGTGTTCCGAAGACCTCTGTGCAGAAGAAGAGCTGTGTGGTTCTGTCGTGGGTCCAGAGACTGGAGCTCCCATTGCTGGCCTGATCAAGCCCAAGAGTGAGCCTGGGGCTCTGAAACGTGAAGAGTTCCTCTAACGCTGGTCAAGCAGGGTCCCGCATTTAGGTTTCCCCTGCCCCCAGTCTCAGAATTGTTTTAAGAAAGGAATCACGTTGGCTAATCCTGGGGAAGGTCCAAACCTCCAGACAAGGCCAAAAAAGAACAGCCTTTAGGGTAGCGGGTAGAGGGTAGAGGTGGGAACAGAAGCCAAATAGCTTGTCACCTCCCATGATTCTGCTCTGAGTCATTTCACATCCAGCCATGGTCAGCTTCTCACTGTGCAATCCAAACATCTCCATGCCTGGCTCCCACAGTCAGCCAAACCAAGTTGCTTCCAATTGTCTCACCCTCTCCCAGCCTGGGGGCCTCTGACCTCTGGCCTTTCCTTGGAAAAGCAATGCAGAGTCCAGATCTGCAGGAATACCTCCCCCGGCTGGGCCCCTCAGAATGTCAGATGCAAACTTTCCACGGTCGGCACCAGGTCCCAGGAGGCAACGTCTGAGCGAGGAAGCAATGGGAGCCCAGACATACCCGCCCCCCAAATACTTCATCCTCCTATCAGCTTTCCCACATGGGTTGGCTCGGCCAGGAGCCGTCCCAACTGCTGTTCAGTTATCATGGGATCATCACCTCCTTAAACAAAGATAGACCCGTGTGCAACTCATTTCCTCAGGCTTCACTGCTATGGAGCCACAGGAACGGGGTGATGAAAAAGGCACTGGCTCTCCCACAGGACCTCCGCAGCTAGCACACACAGAGCTTCGTGTGAATTAGAAAAAGGAGGTCCCTTTGGATAGATTAACTTTAAAAATATTTTTTATTTTATTGATTTGAGAGAGGCAGAGAGAGAATGATCGATTTGTTTTTCTGCTTATTTATGCATTTGTTGGTTGATTCTTATGTGTGCCCTGATCAGGGATTGAACGGCAACCTTGGCATATCAGAATGACACTCGAACCAACAGAGCTACCTGGCCAGGGTAAATTTTTAAAGATTCCTCCTCTGAGTGAACAAAGCAGGAAAAAGTGTCCCCATTTGTGCCTCTGGTCAAGCACTCATAGGCATGGCATAATTTGTACAATAATATATGCAGCCCTGAGTCAGCCCCTTCTTTAAAATGTCCCCCCGGTCATCTGGGTGTTTTCCAGAACTTTTATGCTCACCAACCAGTTCAGTCCCCATAGTTCTCACCCAGCATCTGCCCTACTCTTCCTTCCTGCTGTCTCTGAGGCCACTGGAGGATATCTCACCTGTGGTGGAGCCAGCTGGGTGGGTGCTGATGTTTAGGCCCAGGTGTGGCTGTCCAATGCTCCTAAAATGGCCAGCCTTTGATGTTAGAGCTGAGCTGTGCCCTTGGCAATTGGGCATGAAGGTAGTGCTGCTGGAGACCAGCCTCATACAGAACTGACTCCTGAAGCCCCTATCACAGGCTCTCTCTTCACAAGGCCAGGAGTCCTCGGGGTCAGGCCAAGGAGGGTCACATCCAAGGTGGATCTTAGGTGGCCCTCTCCATTCCTGTTCTCCACAAACCCATGGGCAAACCCTCCTGCTTCCACCATTCTTCTCAAAAGCAAACTAAATTACCTGCCAGGGGTCCCGGACATTGGTTTTGGGGAAATATCTAACATGTTGGAGTGAGTGGAGGCTTCCTCTACGTATGATGCTGGAGAACCTGAATTCACTCCTCCCACAGAAAGTGACAGCCAGAAGCTGAAGTTTATTAAACATTAGAACCAGTTGACTCCCTTAACACAGTACTTGAGGTACAGAGCTGGAAGCATTCAGATCCTACTCTGCTCTTCCTTCATGGGAAGTCTCACAGTCACTTTATTTCTTTGAGTTTGGGTCACCACATGTGGAAATTGAGCAGTGAATACCTGGGAACTCTCTAGATTCTCCAAGACCTTCCTGCACACAAAACTCTGATCAGGTTCATGCCAGGGCAAAACAGTCTAACTCTGCACTTCCTGTTAGCTCAATAGCTTGTGTAGCTCTATATGTACATTTGTTTCTTAAGAGACCAGTTTCTGTTCTCAGCTTGTGGTCCATCCTGACCTTTTGGTTCTTTTGTCAACAGTAGATAACTAGTGTCTCCTCATTGGCATGTATATTTTTTGCATGTATAAGTGTAGAAATTCTGGGTCAGGCAATTTCCAGTGGTTTGAGAAGACCCATGAAAAGTAAGGTAGTTCTGTAGAAAAGTAGAAGCATAGTCCAGAAAGGAGTTTTCATGAGATTAAAGAGAAAAACCCAGCTCCTTGGATAGTAAACTAATACCCAGTCAGCAACAGCTACTGTGAGATACAACTAGGCAGCAGCCAGTAGCCCCCAGCACTGGGCTAATGTATCTTTTCACCTTTCACCTCCCTACCTCCTGACAACACAAGGTGGTTTGAATTACTATGCTCCTTTCTTATTGGTTCCTCTACCTCAAGACACTTCACCACTGGTAAATACAAGATGCAGATGCTGCTCTGATTGGCTGATCTGTTGCTAGGGTAAAGGCCAGCTTGGAGATGCTGCTTTCCCAGATGTGGTCTCCTTCAGGCCCTGAACACACACACACACACACACACACACACACACACACACACACATATACACATACACACATTTGGTCTCTCTTGACCTTCCTCCCACCCGTGGGACAATCCCTCCCTCCTCCTGTGGTTGCACAGTAAACAAGCAGTCCATCCAAGAGTTCCCTGGAGGCCCAGAGGGTTTCATCTTTGCAGTTTAGCCTACTAAAGCTGATTTTGTATAATCTATGAAGGCACAGTCAGGGGAAATCAGCGTTTGACAATCAAGAACACACACAACCTCCACAAGCAAGAGATTATAGATTTTTCTGTTAACTGAATCCCTTTAACAGCCACTGGTGCAGATAGGTATGGCTTTGCATGCGAAGTAAATGGGTGAAAATGAGGAGCTTGCTAGTCTCTAACTGCATCCACGTGGAACTGTGCCTGAATTTCCACCATTAAGATTTGTTCCTTTATGTATGTTCTTCTTCTGGGCCTACTGTTAAAATACAATGAACCTAAAATCTGTTCTGAAAGATGTTTGAGAAAGTTTCTTTAGGATCAAATAAGTTTAGATATGTCAACATATTTCAGCACCCCCAGTAGTAGGTAGAATAATGGCCCCCAAAGATGTCCATATTCTAATCCATGGAACCTGTGAATATGTCACATTATATAACAAAAGGGTAGATCTGATAAATGTTCAAGACCTTGAGGTAGAAAGGTTATTTTAAATCATCTGGATGGACCCAATCTAATCACATGAATCCTTAGAAGCAGGAAGATTTTCTTGACTGTGGTCAGAGAAAGAGATGTGACAGAAGCCAGAAAAATGCTATGTTGCTGATTTTGAAGATAAAGGAAGGGGGCCACAAAGCCAAGGAATACCAGTGAATGCCTCTAAAAACTAGAAAAAAGAAAAACAAATTCTTGCTTAACCCAATGAGATCAGGTCAAACTTGTGTTATATCACACTGTAAAATAACAAATTTATGTGGCATTAAGTACTAAATTTATGGTAGTTTGTTATAGCAGCAATAGAAAACTAGCACCCCCCCCCCCACTCTCCAAGATTCATGATGCATTTTGGCATATTAGAATCTCTTACGAGACTTTTAGTAAAGATGCTAATTTAACCCAGAATTTTAGAAACTTATTTGAACACCAAACACTTATTCTCCTGTAACATATATTAGCATCTTAGAAAATGATGTGGAAAATACTGCATTCAAACATTAACTGTCATTAACATCTTATTATGATTTAGTTAATATGTTTTCCATGTGATAGGTGAGAGAGACTAGGACACAGGACAGGTGCAACTCTGATACGATGATTACAGAACTAGAATCCAGATCTTGGGAATTCAAGAGTTGGAAACATCTGGGTCAAAGTAGCTTAAGAATTCTGGACACATGTGAGACTTGGGACAGACGTCAGGGGGTGATCATATAGCCTGGCCAGCCATCCCAGAAAAAAAGTCAAGCCAAGTGCAAGCAGTCAAAAATTTCTCCCTACACGCAAAACATCAAAGAAATTTTGGTGCTTAAAATGCCTTTGACTTGGCCCAGTAACTGGCCTTACACGCAGAAGGCACCTGCAGAGAATTTATACCCCTTAAACTTGCGGCACCTGGCAGCCACCGATCCTGGAAACTACAACTCCCATTATGCGCCGCAACTGCGTGGGTTAAACCCAGGATAAACTACAAACCCCAGAATGCCTTGAGCAAAAGGCGCGAATAAGAGCGGAGGGGCGTAGCTACGTCGTCCGTGCCGGACCGTTAAATTTGAAAGTTGGCGGCTGGTCTGGAGGTGGCTGGTTTGTTACGAAGTTAGGTGAGTGCTTTTCCTACGTTGCGGAGCACCCTCTGGTCGCTTTGATACCTCCACCGGCAGGTTGCAGAAGGAAGCCCAGACGGTCTGCGGCCCTGAGGAACGGCCCACAGCGGGACAAGGACCTGAGCCTGGGATGCAGGATGGCGGCGAAGATGGAAGAGGGTGCTTTGAGGTAGGTGCGAGAGCTGAGAGCTGGCCCTGCGGGGCCCCGTGGAACCTAACAGGAGGCCGAGGCCCCGCTCGGAACAGCCAAGGAGAAGGGCGGACGGTCAGCGGAAGAGCAGGCCGGGCCGCAGCCTCCCTCCTGGCCGAGACTGGCGCCGGGGGCGGCGGTGCAGATTCAGGGTAAGCGCTGGCCTCCGCGTGGCCGGCGCTGAGACCCGCTCCAGGCCGCTTCCACATGAAGGAGGCTGTGGGACCCCAGTGTTACGGAGAACTTGGAATTTGGGAGGCGGGGTGGTATCTGCGTTTGTATCTCGGCTCAGCCATTTGCTAGCTGTTTGACCTTGGACACGCCTTAATATGGAAAATATTGATGTTAGGCTTACCTTGCCGGGTTCTGGGAGAATTCCAAAATGTTCGTAAAGTGACCGACTCCGGGTAAGTGCTCCGCAGACGGGAGGTGCCGTAATCGTGGCAGCAGCCTCGTTAGAAACCCAAGCCCTTCTCCGCGTGCCTGCTGCTTTCCCGTCTGTAGAACCTGTATTTCCCCTTCTGGGTGGGAATTCTCTGCGTTTAGACACAAAAGCCCCTGCCCTCATGAAACTTAAGTTCTGGGGTGAGGTGTGGGTAGGGAGGGACAACAGACAATAAACGAGATAAATAAAGTAACAGTTAGGTGGTGGTCACTACTTAAAAAATAAAAAGGTGGCGCGGAGGGGGTTGGTGCCGTTTAGAACAGGGGGCCCCGCTGAGAAGGGGTCATTGGGGTCACGACTTGGAAGGAGCTCTGGAGCTAGTCCTGCATTTACGTGGGGGAAGTGCGGGCTGGAGGCGGAGCTGCACCGGGCCGGTCGCTGAAGCCTAATGAGCCAGGAGAGTCCAAGGGAATGAAGGAAGAAAGGTGAGATGCAGGCATGGTAAGGACTTGGCTTTTACTCTGATTGTAGTTGAACGTCATTGGAGAGTCTTCAGCGGAAGAAACACGGTCTGACACGGATTTAAATTGGATCGCTTTGGCTGCAGTGTTGAAAAGACTAAAGGTAGAAAAGGATGGAAGCAAGGAAATGAGTTAGGAAGTTATTGAAATAATCCAGGCAGGCAGGAGAAGCTGGAAGCAGTAAAGATGGGAGAATAGGGTGATGTCTAGATATATTTTGAAGGTACAGCCAACAGGACTTGCTGAGTGACTGGGGGGGAAGAGGGCAGGGCAGTGGGAAGAGTGTCAAGGTTTGGTACCAAGACTTTTGAGCAACTGGAAAAATGAAAATTGAGATGAGGGAAGACTGAGGGGGGAGGAGGAGGAAGCAAGGGAGGAGTCCCAGCTCAGTTCAGGGCATTTAACTGAGATCATTTAATTGCTGGTTTAAGAGCAAGAGAAGAAATTCAGATGAATTCAAGTATTTCTTTATTGCTTACTAGTGTCAGATCCTGTTTTAGACCATGAGGGATACAAAAATAAATGGCATGGGTGTTACAGGATTCATACAATATTAAAAAGATTAGAGTAGTTACAACCTAAATTAACATATTTTCTTTTTGTTGTTGTTGTTAATCCTCACTCTAGGATATTTTTCCATTGATTTTTAGAGAGTGGAAGGGAAAGGGAGAGACAGAGAGAAAAAAAAAAACACATTAATGTGAGAGAGACACATTGATTGGTTGCCTCCTGTTTGGTCCCGAAACCGAGGTACATGCCGTTGATTGGAATCGAATCCGTGACTCTAGTTTATGGGCCAATGCTCAGTCCAATGAGCCAAACCAGCTAGGGCTTAACTTTTCTTTCTTTTTTAAAATATATTTTTTTGATTTCAGAGAGGAAGGGAGAGGGAGAGAGAGAAATATCAATGATAAGAGAGAATCACTGATTGGCTGCCTCCTGCACACCCCTACTGGGGATCCAGCCTGCAACCCGGGAATGTGCCCTTGATCAGAATCCAATCTGGGACCCTTCAGTCTGCGGTCTGACTTAACTTATTTTCTTAAAGAGAGTTTTGCTCTCTCATCTAGACTGAGGTCACAGATAACTTTCATTCAATTTTGAAGATTAGTGCCTAATCTGTCTCTGTTTCAAATCTAATTTAATAAAAGAGTAATATTCAAATTGATCCTCATTCCGTTACACCTAAGCCATGCCCACCCGCCAATCAGAGCGACTGTATGCAAATTAACCCAGCCAAGATGGCGGTTGTTGACCATGGAGCTAGAGCAAACAGGAGGCTTCTGTTGCACCAGCAATGGAGGAAACTGCCTGCCTAGGCCGGCTGTAGCCTCTGCTCAAGGCAACAATGTTTCAATTATAGAAGATAAATAAACCCCAGAAACCTGATTCCAGCCAGCCTCACTGGGATGTTGGGTCAATGGGAGCTGTGGCCAGCCTGCAAACAGCCATCAGTCCCTCACCCAGGCTGGCCAGGCACCCAAGTAGGGACCCAAACCCTGAAGGGACTATGAGCAGCCTGAAAACGGCCCTCAGCCCCTCACCCAGGCTGGCCACACCCCAATGGGGTGAGGGTCCCCACTAGGGGCTTGGCCAGCGTGCAAATAGCCATCAGCGCCTCACCCAGACTGGCCAGGCATGCCAGCAGGTGGAAATCCCCCCGAGGGGTCCCAGACTGCGAGAGGGCACAGGCCAGGCTGAGGGACCCCCGAGTGCACAAATTTTTGTGCACCAGGCCCCTAGTCCAGAAATAATGCCTATCTGACCATGAGAGCTCTGAAGGTCAGGGGCCATTCCCAATATGGTGATTGCCTCAAAAAAAAAAATACATGTGGAGATTCCCTCTCCCTCCCCCTGCCCATAGGCTTGATAGAATAGGGGGCAGGGAGGGGAGAGTTGTGACCAGTAAAATGTATTTTTGTCCGCTTCTGCTCTGGGTTAGCTATATATGTAAACATTAGTTTTAAGTCATCAGCTGAAACATGGGTATCATTCTAATGAACACTTTGCTAATTTTAAATTAAACTAGATGATGCATTCCGTGGTAGGCACAGAACTACTTTTTGTCCACTTTGTTAAATTTATAATAATTGTTTCCCTTCTTTCCTTCCTGCCTTAAACTTTATTCTTATAATACTGTCCACAATACCCTGATACATTCTCTCTTCCATTAGGCAAATACTAGTTATAAACTTGGAAATCAGGTCACAGACTCAGAAGCTTAAAAGTGTAATAACATTACTAATGTGCATGCCCACGATATTCAACCCAAAAATCATGAATAATCATTTGTCTGAGAACAATAATCTTGTGATATATTTCAATATTGATAATGAAATTTATTTTTGTTTTCCTCTTCACAGTGAAGCCATGTCTCTGGAGGGAGATGAATGGGAGCTGAGTAAAGAAAATGTACAACCCTTGAGAAAAGGGCGGAGCATGTCCACACTTCAGTGTGCATTAGCACAAGAAGAATCTGCCCGTAACACTACTCTACAGCAGCAGAAACGGTGTGTAGGACATTTGGAGCTCAACCTGTCATTGTTCATCCCCAGCTGTCGCAGAAAATGTGTGTGGATCCATGCACAGTGGCATAAGGAGTACTCTTTAAAAATTGGTAGTACGAGAATCTTTTCCTCACATGTTTTCTCATAACAGCTACCTGAAGATCTCAAGTATGATTAAAAACAAGAGTTCTAGGGTTTCATTTTATTGTGAAGCAGCCAAACTCTTGTATCAGTAGAAATGCATCTTATACAGGGGGCAATGAGAAGCAAAGTAAAGCAAGTATCATATTACTACATTTTCCAAAAGTATTCTGTCATTCTGAATCCCAAACAGAATTAACTTTTATTTGATAGTAATCAATTAAAGAAATTTCTTCCTTAAATTCTGAGTACTGAATGAAATTGAATCCGCTATCTTTTATGTGTATTCAATTATTAACTTTTTAGGAATGTACTTTTGATAATGCGCCTAAAAGGAATAGTGATCTCCAAAGAAAATGTAAACCTCAGAAAAACTGAATTTATATTAGAAAATGTCTCAATAATGATTTAACAAACTTGGAATAAACAAAAACTGAAAAAAAACCCACAAACCCTACATTATTCAAACGGACCTATGGAACTTGCTTTCCTTTGACTAATAATATTTTGATAAATATGCATTTTTAAAAAATGTAAAGTATCGGTTTCTATCCTGGGTCTCTGACAAAAAAAATTCTTCCATCATAGATAAGTTATAATGAATATTCTTGTCATCTCATTGGATCTTTAGAAGCATTGGGTTTTATGATTTTGCTTCAGAGCTAGTAGTATTCTGTTCTTCCTGGTTTCTGTGACATTTTACTAGTTGGTTTTTTTTTTTTCACTTCTCCAGCTACACCTTTTTCTTGTTGACTTCCTACTGCATTTTACCTAAGTTCTTCCATGTTCAGGTTTTCCAGGATTATTCAACTACTGTATACATCTTTTACTCGCTTTCCAAATATTTTTTTTATCTACCTGTAATATATAGCTAGATAATGTTTCACCAATTGTTAAATACTGAATCTCATTTCTCATAAATAACCTTTTTCTATTCCATTTTGGTTGGTGGTACCAAAACTCACCTGATTATTATTCACTGCTCTCTTATCCTAATTCTATTTAGTTGGTTCCTAAGGACTAGCAATTTTTTTAAAGTGTAATTTACATTCAGTGAAATGCTTAGATTTTTATGTATACCATTTAATCAGTTTTGACATGCGTTTCAAGACATTTTCATTACCTCTCTCATGCCCCTTTCCGGTCAAAGCAACCAGTGATTAGATTTCTGTCAACATAGGTTACTTTTGCTTATTCTAGAATGTTATATAAGTGGAATCATACAGTTCTTTTACTCAGCATAGTTTTTTTTCATGTTGCAAGTAGTAGTCCATTTTTTAAATCTTTGTGATTCATATTATTACAGTTGTTCCTCCTTTTTCTCCCCATAGCTCCCCTCCTCCCAGTTCCCACCCCACCCTCTGTCCTTACCATCCCCCCCACTGTCCTCTTCCATAGGTGTACGATTTTTGTCCAGTCTCTTCCCACACCCCCAACACCCCTTTCCCCCTGAGAATTGTCAGTCCACTCCCTTTCTATGCCCTTGATTCTATTCTATTCACCACTTTATTCTGTTCATCAGGTATTTTTATTCACTTGGTTTTTAGGTTCACTTGTTGGTAGATATGTATTTGTTGTTCATAAATTTTTATCTTTACTTTTTTTCCTCCTCTTCTCAAAAGATACCTTTCAGCATCTAATCTAATAAAAGAGCAATATGCAAATTAACAATTTAAGCCACGCCCACAAGCCAATCGGAGCAACTACATGCAAATTAACCCAGTCAAGATGGCGGTTAATTTGTATACACAGGCGTGGAGTGAAGACTGAAGACAGTCTAGAAGGAAGCCAAGTGCTGCAGGAGGGAGCGAGGCAGCAGAGAAGGGAGGAAGCAAGGCAGCAGAGAAGGGAGCAAATCATACCTCGGCGGGCTTCGCTCCCTTCTCTGCTGCTTCGCGCCGGCTCAGGAAGCCCTATTCTTGCAGGAATAGGCTGAGGAAACCCTATTCTTGCAGGAATCTTCCTGCAATGGGCTTCTAGTTTCATATATATACTTGTTGGGTGGTGATGAACTCTTTTAGCTTTTTCTTGTCTGTGAAGCTCCTATCTAACCTTCAATTCTGAATGATAGCTTTGCTGGGTAAAGTGATCTTGGTTGTAGGTTCTTGCTATTCATCACTTTGAATATTTCTTGCCACTCCCTTCTGGCCTGCAAAGTTTCTGTTGAGAAATCAGCTGACAGTCGTATGGGTGCCCCCTTGTAGGTAACTAACTGCTTTTCTCTTGCAGCTTTTAAGATTCTCTCCTTGTCTTTTGCTCTTGGCATTTTAATTATGATATGTCTTGG
>PVJC01007684.1:0-27947 GCA_004026665.1 Murina feae | reverse complement strand
TTGTTGGATGTCTGTATAATAGTCTTTATTTCAGTCAGTGTACGCTTAATTTCTAGTTGGCCCTTTATCATATCCTTGAGGGTCTCATTAGATTCATTGAGGAGCTGACTAAATTTATCGGTGGTCTCACTAAATTTATTGGCAGTCTCTAGAAATTTCTTGAAAAACCTAATAACCGTGGTTTTGAACTCTATATCCTGTCGTTTTCTTTCCTCCATTTCTGTCATTTGTGGCCTGCTTCTTTGTCTCCGCATTTTGGCTGCTTCCCTTTCTGAGTTAGGCAATCACTGAGAGGGATTAACCTCTAAGCCACTTGGTTATGAGAGTCAGCTGTGTCTACAGTGGGAGAACTTCTGTGCTGGAGACACCCTTATGGGGCTAGAGTTGTTTCAGTGGGGCTTTTATGCTCACTGCATCTGTCCTGAGTGTGTTCCTTGTGGATGTTTTGTTTAGGTTAGTCCCACTCTGGCCACTGGGTGGGGCTGGCTCCTGTATCTTTAAGGAGGTGTTGAGTTAGCCTTTGCCTTAGGCTACTCAGTCTTTTATATGCAAAAGCCTCTGACGCAGCTTGGGGGGGTGGGGCCTCGGGGAGCTTGCAGGGCGGGGCGGAGCAAATAGCTATGGCGCTTCTCAGCCTTGCGCTGAGAGACACCAGGTCTCTGTGTCCCACGGTAATTGCTGCAAGCAACACTGAGAGAAACCCGCTTTGGATTTCCTCCTGGTGCCAGTCAGTCCCCCTTCTCTGGGTGTCTGGGTCCTCAGAAACTTGCCTGGAACTGGAGTTCAGAGCCGCTGGGAACTTGTGGCTCTCTCCGTTTTGGAAAAGAACCGCGACCTCTGGCACCAGCCCTTTCCTCGAGCCCCGTGCGCGCGCCTCCGTACCTCTGTACTTTGCTTCCGCCGCTCCTCTGAGTCTCAGACTCTTTTCTAGTTGTAGGATTTTCACTCAGCCAGCCTTCCTGTGGGTGCGAGTGGTGTCCGTGTGTTCTTTTCGTGGTTTTTCTGAAATAGTTTTTCACGGCTGCATTTACAGTGTTTACCTTATGCCACCATCTTGCTGTCTCCTCTATGCTTAACTTTTTAAGAAACTTCCAGTTTTCCAAAGAGGTGTGATATTTTATACTTCTATCACCAATGTATGAAAGTCTATTTGCTCCAAATCTACGCCAGTATTTGATGGTGTCAATTTGTTTTTGTTTTAGGCATTCTGATGGATGTGTAATAGTATCTCATTATGGTTTTACTTCCCATTTAACTATCATGGTGACTTATGGTAGTGAGCACTTTTTTTGCTGTTGTTAATCCTAACCTGAGGATATTTTTCCATTGGTTTTTAGAGAGAATGGAAGGAAGAGACAGAGAGAGAAACATTGATGTGAGAGAGACACACATCAAATGATTGCCTCCCAAACATGCCCCAAGCAGGGCTGGGGGTTGAGCCTAGAACCAAGGTATGTACCTGGAATAGAAAACTGGACTGCTCAGTCGAAGGGCCAACACTCTATCCACTAAGCCAAACTGGCTAGGGCTTATTGGCCTTTCTATAACTTCATGTGTGGTATATTAGTTAGATGTTTTGCTCAGTTTTAAAATTAGATGCAGGAGTTCTTTATATAGACTGTATACAAGTCCTTTAGCAAATATGTGTTACAAATATTTTTTCCCAGTCCATGGCTATCTATTTTCTTGGTGGTAGTTTTTGGTAAGTTTTTAATTTTCATGGAAAGTAATTCATTAGTGTTTTTCTTTTATCATTAGTGTTTTTTGTGTTGTCTCTAGGAGATGGTTGCTACTCCAAAGTTGCAATGATATTCTATGATTTCTTCCAGTAGCTTTATTGTTTTAGCTTTTATGTTTAGGTCTAAGATTCAGCTTAAATTTATCGTTGTGTATAGTGTAAGGTTGGAGTAAAAGTTCTCCCTTCTTCTCCCTCTTATCTCCCCCAATATGGATATCTAGTTGTTCTGCCTCCATTTGTTGAAGAGATTTTTTTTTTTTAACTTTCCCTGTTGAATTGTTTAGGGGTCCTTGGCAAAAATCATTTACTTGTATATGTGTGTATTATTTCTGGACTCTCTATTCTGTTCCATTGTTCTAATTGTCTGCTCTTCGACCAATTAATTATACATTGTCTTGATTAGGTCCGTATGTGGTAAGTTTAAAAGTCAGGTAGAGTGTATTCTTCAAGTTTTATTCTTTTTCAAAATAATTTTAGCTATTTTTGGTCATTTGTCTTTCCAAACAAATTTTCAAAATCATCTTTTTAATTTCTGTAAAAGAAAGACCTGAGATTTTGAGTGGATTGCACTGAATCTATAGATTAATTTGGAGGATGGCTGATTTTTACTAGTAGTGTCTTAGTTTTTATTTTTTCACCATTTCTGCAGATAATCCACTCATACTTAAATTGCCATTTTGGCTGCTTTTCTAATGGTCTTAGTCTTAAAATGTTACTTGGTTAATCTTTTTGAAATCTTATCATATTCAAGATACTCTCCAATTAAAGAACCAAAAGTGGCTCATGCTTTTTTTACCTCTCTAGATAGCTCCATTTGTTCCCAATATTGATTCTATGTTATAGCTCAATTTCCTCTGGTTAAACTTTCCCACCTTAATATTGACTTCTCTCCTGGAAAACTCCCATTTTCTTTCAAATGTTATGGGTTCTTCACCTTTCTAAGCCTGCTCCTTTGATTTCTTAAAGCCTTAATGATCCATTCTTGGGAATTGTAATATACTGTACTGTTTTATATTTTTTGTTAATTTTTCATTTTAAAACTTATCCTATATAATAAAAGAGAAACATGTAAATTGACTGTCCCTCTGCTATGCTCACCAGCCAATTAGGCGTGGGTATGCAAATTAACCTACCAAAGATGGTGGGTTAATTTGCATACAGAGGTGCAGAGCGGGAGAGCTGGCGGAGAGTGGAGCAACTTGGGGAAATTGGCTCCCCAAACCGCCAGAAAGAGAGCAAAGCGGGAGGGCCAGCAGAGAGTGGAGCGGCTTGGAGAACTTGGCTCCGTAAGCCTCCAGACGGAGAGCAGAGAGGGAGAGCTGGCAGCTTGGAGGACTTGGCAGAGTGGGAGGCCATGGGATGGAGACAGAGCAGGAAGGGAAAACCAAGATCACGGGGAGCCCCAGGAATTCTGGGAATAGTAGTTTTGGTGGTAGCCCCAGGACCAGAAGTTGAAGCCCAGAGCACAGGGAGCACCAGGAATGCTGGGAATCATAGTTCTGGTGGCAGACGGATCTCCTAGACACTAGAGCAAAGTGAGCCTGGAGCAAGTTACTGTAGTGATGGAGGATAGAGGGAAAGCAAAGGTGAGAGACATAAGTAAAATCAGAGTGGCTAGGAAAAATTAAAGGGAAGATATCCTAAAACTTCTGGGAAATCTCCACCAATGAAGCAAAGAAAAAAAATGCCTCTATTCTTTGAACAACAAACTAAACTGAGTTGGAGTCTCAGACAGTTCGCTCATATGATTGCAAAGACAGGCAGAAACTCCTGGATTGGAGAGAGCTCCCCTGAGGGCTCCCAGATTGGAGAGGGTACAGGTTGGGCTGAGGGACCCCCCACACCCCCCAGAGCATGAATGTCATGCACTGGGCCTTAGTTAGAGTATAAATGTCTTTGTGTCAGGGACTATTTTATTATTTATATCAAGCATAACCTCTTATACAGTTTTTGTTGATTTATCTAAATTGTGGTTTATTACCCAATTTTCCCTCTATTCTAACTGGTCAGTCTTAATTCTTGTAGCCCTTGGCCTTTCCCAGGTCATTACAAAGTCATATTTTATACTTTAAGGCACTTCCCAAATTACATGATATTACTCTTCTTTGATTAATGTTGCCCATGGAATTTTTCTTTAACTCTAAGATTTGTGCGCACGCGCATATGTATCTATTTAGTTTGTTCCATAGTATTATCCTATATAATAACTAGAGGCCCGGTGCATGAAATTCATGCACAGGGGGAGGGTGGGAGTCCCTCAGCCCAGCCTGTTCCCTCTCACAGTCCAGGACCCCTCAGTGGATGTCCTACAGATGGTCCCAGTCTGACAGGCGCCATGTGTGTATGTGTGTGAGTGTGTCCCCACTGGGGGCCTGCCCACAGCTGCATCTGAGGCTTGTAGCAATCACCTTATGTGTGTGTGTCTATCTGCTGGGGCCCTGCCCCCAGGCACACCATGGAGGCTTGGAGCAGGCATCCCTCTGTGTTGATCTCTCAGGCTCCTGACTTTGCCTGCATGTTGTTCTCTCCCTTAAGCTGTGGCCAGGGCTGGGTGCTGTCTGCCAGCCACGCTTGTCTGCTCCCCATCTTGCTCCAGTGACTGGGACATGGGCAAATGCTGCCTGCATGCTGTCTCACAGCCAGGCTGGCCTTTCCTGCTCCTTGATCTCCCCAAGGTGACTGGGAAGCAGGCAAACCCCGCCTTCCACTGCCTGGTAGCTGACTGGCCTTTCCTGCTCCAGACCTGCTCACAGGTTGCCAGTTGCTGAGGCAATGCCTGCTGGGCTCACGTTGCCAGGGTGATGCCACCAGTGTCCTGCCCCACCGCTGTGGGTGCCGCTATATTTGTCTTGGAGTGATGGTTAATTTGCATATTTCTCTTTTATTAGATAGGATAGCCTAATATGCTAAGTGTCCAGTCGTCAGGTCATCCGTTCAACCAAAGTATAATATGCATATTATACTAATGATATGCTAAGGCTGCTCAACCGCTTGCTATGACGTGCACTGACCACCAGGGGGCAGACACTCCGACTGGTAGTTTAGCTTGCTGCTGAGGTCCGGCTTATCGGGACCGACTGAGATAGGCTGGACATGCCCTGGAGCCCTCCCGTGTCCCTCCCTGGCCCCGATTGTGCACTGGTGGAGTTCCTAGGCCTGGCCTGCACCCTCTCGTAATCTGGGCTGAGGGACTCCCCCCCACCCCCAAGTGCATGAATTTCGTGCACTATGCTTCTAGCATACATATAAAATAATGGCTTTCATTTATTGAGTTACGTCTAAAGATTTTACATTTAACACTAATTAACCTAATAAGATAGGTACTAGTACTATTATAATCCCATCTTACAAATGAGGAAACTGAAAACAGAATTTAAAAAGCTTGTCCAATCTCAGTTAGTGATTACTGGAACTGCATTTGAACCTAGGGAGTCTTGTTGCAGGACTTTAAATTGCTGTGTAATACTGCTTTTTTATGTGTTTCTTAGAATTTGTTTCTCTAATTTCTACATGTTTTGCTATGTCACTGGGCAGAATCCTAATTATCTCCATTCTTATTTTTGCTATTTAACAAACTCTCAGACACCAGTGTAGTTATCTAGATTCATATTAAACACTTAATGAATAAAAATGGAGGTGATATTTATTTGGCTACTTTAACTATTGCTTATGTTAACATTGTTTTGTTTAAATTTTAGGGAATTTGAATCTGAAATTCGATTTTACACTGGAAATGACCCTCTGGATGTTTGGGATAGGTGAGTATTTTTTATTCAAACTTAACAGATGAATCCTTATGGCCGTGCTTTTCAAATTGGGGTTTATAGTATGGTGTGCCAGAATAAAAAGTGGTGTCTTGTGGACAAAGAGACAGAATAATTATAGTGTCTCTTCCTGAGGTATCCAAGACTAAAGAAATTTCAAGTTTTTTTCTGTGAACTACACCGTTTTATCCCTATCCCCATTATTTCCAACTGGCACTTATTAGAGATACTTGGAAAAGTCTGAGGGACACAAGCTTAGGACATGTCATTGAGGACCTCTAAATAAGCATACTTTCAATATATTAGATATTTCTGTTTTAAAAAATCCAGAATGGGTCTTGAAGCAAAAACAAAAGTTTAATGTACTTTTAAAATGTTCTTTTCCTTTTCTTCTTGTTCAGGTATATTAACTGGACGGAGCAGAACTATCCCCAGGGTGGGAAGGAGAGTAATATGTCAACATTATTGGAAAGAGCTGTAGAAGCACTACAAGGAGAAAAAAGATATTATAATGATCCTCGGTTTCTCAGTCTCTGGCTTAAATTGGTAAGTTTCAAATTCCATCTGAATTTAAAATATTAAACCAAAAGATTTTCTCCAGAAATACCCAGTACACCAAAAAAATGGCAAAACCTGAGCCTTTTAGTAGATACTAAACATTTAATAAATATTCAATATTTGGTAAATTGGTTTTACTTTAAAGATAGATTTTAATGTAATGTTTTATACCTCTTTATGAGTGATCACAAGGCTGGTATACCTTTCCATGGGAGTGTGTTGTTTGTTTGTTTGTTTGTTTGTTTTAAATATAATTGGGTTATGCAACTGTATTGGAGGAGAATGTCGAGGATCTAATACATGATATTAGTGAAATTGGAAAAAGCTTTTGGAGATGATTCTGGTATCCCTTTCTCTGCTTTTTGAGAGTCATCATCATAAAAAATGATGTTTAATTCTTCATTTGTCTTTGGGCTTCTTTTACCTACGTAATTTATTGCTATATCCAAAAATGTCTGCCTGACTATATTGTGCTGTCTTACTTGAGATGTAATTCTTTTATTTCTAGAACACTCTTGAGGGTTTTTTACAAAAATAACTTCATAACTAATAATTACCAGGGTTTCTTAGACATTAATTCCATTGCTTTTATCCTAAAAGAGATAAGAAAAAAGTAAATGATAAATATTTAGAATACAGTGTTAGGTAATGGATAATTAGATAATTATTAAAAAATAAAATAAATTTTAAATTTTATTAAAAAATAGGTAATTAGGTACTAGATTAGCTAATTCTAAATAATGGAATATTTACAGTGACTATTGTAATATGACAAAATATTGATATTTGAAATTGATAAAATTTTTGACTAAAATATCTCTTGGGGGGAGGGGCCCAACTTTTATTTTTTTCAAATTTTATGTTTCAGTTACACTTTACATTCAATATTTTGTATTGGTTTCAGGTATACAGCATACTGGTTAGTTAATCTTATACTTTATAAATGTTCCCCTGATATTTTTAGTACACACCTGGCACCATATGTCATTATAAAATTATTGACTACATTCCCTATGCTGTACTTTATATCCCCATGAATATTTTATAACTATGAATTTGTACTTCTTAATCTCTTCACCCAGTACCCAACCCCACCCCACCACCTCTCCACCTGCCACTGGCAACCATTACTTTGTTTTTATCTGAGTCTTTTTACATTTTGTTTGTTCACTTATTTTGTTCTTTAAATTCCATATATAAGTGAAGTCATATGGTATTTGTCTTTTTCCCAGTTATTTCACTTAGCATAGTATCCTTTAGATCCTTTCATGCTGTCACAAATGGTAAGATTTCATTCTTTTTTATGGCTGAGTAATATTTTATTACACACACTCTCTCTCTCTCTCTCTCTCTCTCTCTCTCTCTCTCTCTCTCTCTCTCTCTCTCGGGGCCCGGTGCATGAAATTCATGCCCGGGGGGGGGTGTTTCCTCAGCCCAACCTGCCCCCTCTCAGATATTGGAAGCCCTCAGGGGGTATCCTACTGATGGTGTAGGCCTGCTCCCTGCTCCCCTTGGGGAAGCAGGCCTAAGCCGCAGTCTGGCCTCCCTTTGTGGTAGGCAACCAGGCTAATTAGGGAAAGCCACCAGTACCTTCACCATGAAAAAAATGACAACTTTCTTTAGGCATTTTTAAGATGTGTCTTTCATAGGATATGACATTTCTTTCTTTCTTTTTTTTATCCTCACCTGAGGATATGTTTCCATTGATTTTTAGAGAATGTGGAAGAGAAGGGAAAAACAGAGAGAAACATCAGAGTGAGAGGAACATTTTGATTGGTTAACTCCTGCATATGCCCTGACCTGGGCCCTGGCCAGGGAGGAGCCTGCAACCTAGGTATATACCCTTGGTCACAATTGAACCCAGACCCTGCAGTCAGCAGGCTGAGGCATTATGCACTGAGCCAAACCAGCTAGGGCAGGATATGACATTTCTTAACCCTCCAGCAGTGGACCTTCGTTTTTTTTCTCCAGGAGTGTGGTGGAAAAACCCTAGATCACCTTTAGGGATTCTTATTACCCAAGTTACTAAGAATATTACCAGTGGCATACAGGGAGCTTAGCCAATGAGCAGTAAGAAAATGTGTTTCCTTTGTTCACTCCAATTTCAGCTCCACCCCTGCCCAGGCCTGTAACCTCTGGCCAAGGCTGCAGGCCTGGGCAAAAGACCCCCAAGCTCCTCAGATTGCAGGCTTTACATAGCTCAGGCATCTGCAGTCACTGGCTCTGATTCTGTCCCCTGCCATTGCCAGCTCTGCCCTTGCCCCACTGGCAGCCTCTGGCCAAGGCTACAGGCATGGGCTGGGGACCCACAGACCCCCACTTTGCCAGCTCCACCAGTGCCCAGACCCCTGTGATCGCAGGCTCTGCCCCTGCCCCTCCGATCGCTGGCTCTGGAACCCAGGCCCCTGCGATCTCCGGCCTTGCCCAGGCCTTATGCCTGGGTAGGGCACCCGCATACCCCTCCGATCACCGGCTCTGCCCCTGCCCCCTCCCATCACCAGCTCCACCCTTGCCCATGCCTAAGGCCTCTAGCGAAGGCCTCTGGCCTGGGCAGGGGACCCCCAGCCCCCTCTGATGACCTGTTTTGCCCCTCGGGCCCTCTGCCTTTCCCGCCACCTGTCTGGCTAACAGGTCTGACCACTTCGGTGGCGGGGCTGAGCCGAACTGGGCGCCACCATCTTGTGGCTATGGGGTTGGCCATCTTTGTGACGGAGTGATGCCTAATTTGCATATTACTCTTTTATTAGATAGGTATATATATATATATATATATATCTCCACTTTTTTAACCCACTTGTCTATTGATTGCCACTTGGGTTGCTTCCATATCTTGACTCCTATATAATAAAAGGGTAATATGCAAATTGACCCTAATGGCAGAACGACCACTAGACCAGTCACTATGAGGCACACTGACCACCTCTTGGTCCCTTTCCCCAGCAGGCAGGCTCTGATCACCCAATGGCGAACAGGGAACTGGGGGTGGGTGGCAGCAGGGGGCGGGGCCAGCTGCAGGCAGCTGGGGAAGATGGCTTTGATTGCAGGCCAGGGCTAGGGACTGTACCCATGCATGAATTTTGTGCACCGGGCCTCTAGTTGTAAATAATGACCATAGGGGTGCATATATATTTTTTAATTAGTGTTTTGGGTTTCTTTGGATATATACCCAGAAATGGAATTGCTGGGTCATAAGGCAGTTCCATTTTTTATTTTTTGAGGACCCTCTATACTGTTTCCCATAGTGGCTGCACCAATCTGCATCCCACCAATAATGCATGTGGCTTCCGTTTTCTCCACATACTTGTCAACACTTGTTGGTTGATTTATTAAAAATAGCCATTTAGACATGTGTGAGGTGGTATGTTAATATGGTTTTAGTTTGCATTTCTCTGATGATTAATGACATTGAGCATTTTTTCACATCTTTTAGTTATTTTTACGTTCTCTTTGGAGAAGTGTCTATTCAGGTCCTCTGCCAATTTTTATATTTGATTGTTTGGGGGGGGTTTGGTATTGTTATATGAGTTATTTATAAATTTTGAATATTAATCTCATATCAGATGTATCATTGGTGAATATCTTCTTGCATTCATTAGGTTGTTGTTTTATTTATGATTTTTTTTGCTGTGCAAAAGCTTTTTAGTTTGATGTTTTTTTTGTTGGTTGGTTTTCCCTTCCCCGAGGAGCTGTATCAGAAAAAATATTACTAAGAGAAATGTCAGAGATTGTACTGCCTATGTTTTCTTCTAAGAGTTTTATGGCTTTCAGTCTTATATTTAAGTCTTTAATCCATTTTGAGTTTATGCTTGTATATGGGGTAAGAAGGTGGTCTAGTTTTATTTTTTTGTATGTATCTGTCCAATTTTCCCTATACTACTTTTTAAATAGGTAGTATAAGACTTATTGTCTTTATTGAATATCCTTGCCTCTTTTGACAAATGTTTATTGAACATGTAGGCATGGGTTTATTTCTTGGCTCTCTGTTCTGTTCTGTTGATATATATGTCTGTTTTTATGATAGTACCATGCTGTTTTGATTACTAAATCCTTATTGTATAGTTTGATATCAGATAATGTGATACGTCCAATTTTGTTCTTCCTTCTCATAATTGCTGTGGCTATTCAGGGTCTTGTGTTATTTCATATCAATTTTTGGATTATTTGTTCTAGTTCTGTGAAACATGCTGCTGGTATTTTGATAGGAATTGAACCTATAGATTTTCTCAGATGGTATGGACACTTTAATGATGTTAATTCTTCCTATTCATGAGCACATTATATGCTTCCATTTATTTGAATCTTAACTCAGTTTCTTTCTTTAACATCTTAAAATTTTCCAAGTATAGTTCTTTTACCTCGTTGCTTAAATTTATTTTTAGGTATTTTATTTTCTTTGACACAATTGTAAAGGGGTTGTTTTCTTAGTTTCCCTTTCTGATAGTTCATTGTTGGTTTAAAAAAAAAAGCAACCAATTTCTGAATATTTATTTTGTGTCCTACTACTTTGCTGAATTTATTGAACAGTTCTAATAGTTTTTGATGAAATTTCAGGGTTCTCTCTATATGGTATTATGCCATCTGCAAATGATGAGTTTTACTTTCTTTCCAATTTGAATGCCTTTTATTTCTTCTTGTCTGATTGCTGTGGCTAAGACTTCCAGTATTGTGTTGAATAAGAGTGGTGAAAGTGGGCATTCCTCAACTTGTTCATCTTAAGGGAAACGCTTTTAGTTTTTCCCCACTGTGTATGATGTTAGCTGTGGGTTTGTCAAATACAGCCTTTATTATGTTTAGGTATGTTCCCTCTTTTCCACTTTGCTGAGTTTTTATCATACATAAATGGATTTTGACAAGTGCTTTTTCTGCATCTATTGATATGATCATATGATTTTTATCCTTTATTTTTTTATGTGGTGTATTATGTTAATTGATTTGTAGATTTTGTAGCATTCTTGCATCTCAGGAATAGATCCCACGTGATCATTGTTAATGACCATTTTAATATATTGCTGAATTTGGTCTACTAATATTTTGTTGAGGATTTTTGCGTCTATGTTTATCAAGGATATTGGCCTATACTTTTCTTTCTTTGTTGTCTTTATCGGATTTTGGAATTAAGATAATGCTGTCCTTGTAAAAAGCTTGGGAGTCTTCCCTCCTCTTGAATTTTTGGAATAGTTTGAAGGTAGGTATTAGTTCTTTGAATGTTTGGTAAAATTCACCTGTGAAGCCATCTGGTACAGGACTTTTATTATGTTGTGAGGTGTTTTTTTATTACTGCTTCTATGTCATTCGTTCTTATCGATCTGTTCAGGTGTTCTGTTTTTTCTTGGTTTTGTTTTGGAAGATTGTATGTTTCTAGGATTTTATCTATTTCTTCCAGATTATTTAATTTGTTAGCATACAGTTCATAGTATTTTCTTATACTCCTTTGTATTTCTCAGGTATCAATTGTTACTTCTCTTTCATTTCTGATTTTATTTACTTTGGTCCTCTATTTTCCTTGTTGAATCTGGTTAAAGGTTTATCAGTCTTGTTCAACTTTTCAGATAACTTAAATTTGGTTTTATTGATCTATTGTGTTATCTTTTTTAGACTATTTTGTTTATTTCTTCTCTGATCTTTATTATTCCTTTCTTCTCACTTTGGGCTTTGTTTGTTGTTCTTTCTTTAGGTGTAAGATTATATTGTGCATTTGAGGTTTTTCTTGTTTCTTGAGGTATGCCTATAATGCTATAAATTTCCCTCTTAGGACTGCTTTTACTGTGTCCCATAGATTTGGAGTTGTGTTTTTATTTGTCTCTAAGTATATTTTGTTTTTTTCCTTGATCTCATAGTTAAGCCATGCCTTGTTTAGTAATATGTTATTTACCCTCTGTGTATTTGTTTGTTTTTAGTTTTTTTCTTGAAGTTTATTTCTAGTTTCATGCCCTTGTGGACAGAGAAGATCCTTGATATGATTTTAGTCTTAAATTTTTTGAGACATGTTTTGTGTCCTATGATGTAGTCCATCCTGGAAAATGTTCCATGTGCACTTGAAAAGAATGTATATTCTGCTGTTTAGGGGTGAAATGCTCTGAAAATATCATCTGGTCTAGTGTGTCATTTAAGGCTACTGTTTCCTTATTGATTTTCTGTTTGGATGATTTATCTTTAGATGTCAGTTGGGTATTAAAATCCCCTACTATGGCTGTATTACAGATGATCACTCTTCTTATGCCCCTCAAGTATACTTTATATATTTTAGTGCTCTTAAATGTTGAGTGCATAAATGTTTTTTGTTTGTTTGTTTTTAAGATATATTTTATTGATTTTTAACAGAGAGGGAAGGAGAGGGATAGAGAGTTAGAAACATTGATGAGAAACATCAATCAGCTGCCTCCTGCACGTCTCCTACTGGGGATGTGCCCTCAACCAAGGTACATGGCCTTGACCGGAATCGAACCTGGGACCTTTCCGTCTACAGGCCAACGCTCTATCCGCTGAGCCAAACCGGTTAAGGCATGCATAAATGTTTTAAAAAGTTATATCCTCTTGTTGGCTTGATCCTTTATCATTATGTAATGTCCTTTGTCTCTTATAGCCTTTAAAAGTCTATTTTGGTTTGGTATAAATATTGCTACTCCAGCTGTTGTTTTTTTTTCATTTCCATTTGCATTAAATGTTTTTTCCATCCCTTTACTTGCAGTGTGTGTGTGTGCACATGTGTGTGTGCATGTGTGTGTGTTTCCATCTGAAGTGAGTCTCTTATAAACATGTGAAAGGGTCTTGTTTTATTTTTCATTCAGCCACAGTGTGTCTTATGATTGGACATTTAAACCATTTGCATTTAAAGTAATTGTTGATATGTATTAATTGCCATTTTGTCACTTTCTTTTTATCTTTTTTTTCCCCTGTTTCTTCTTAAAGCAATCCCTTCAACATTTATTATAATGTTGATTTGGTAGTTATGAATTCCTTTAGCTTATTTTTTATTTGACAAAGTATTTCTCCTTCAATTAGAGTGTTGCTGAGTAGAGTAGTCTTGGTTGTAGGTCCTTTCTTTTCATCACTTTGATTATTTCGTGCCAATTCCTTCTGGCGTGAAAAATTTCTGTTGAGAAATCAGCTGACAATCCGATGGGAGTTCGCTTGTAGGTAACTAAGTCTTTTCTCTTGCTGCTTTTAAGATTCTCTTTTTGTCTTTAATCTTTGGCATTTTAACTATAATGTGTCTTGCTGTAGGCCTCTTTGAGTTCATCTTATTTGGGATTCCCTGCACTTCCTAAACTTGTACGTCTATTTCCTTCACCAGGTTAGGGAAGTTTTCTGTCATTTTTTCAAATAGGTTTTCAATTTCTTGCTCTCTCTTCTCCTTCCAGCATCACTATGATGCCAATGTTGGTACAGTTGAAGTTGTCACAGGCTCCTTACCCTGTCCTCACTTTTTTGGATTCTTTTTTCTTTTTGCTATTCTGATTGGGTGTGTTTTGCTTTCTTGTATTCCAAACTAGAGGCCTTTCATGCATGAGGGGGCCTTTCTTCCCCTGGCTGCCAGTACTGGCTTCCCTCCGGCACCTGGGACCCAGGTTTACCTCCAGCCTCCGGCACCCGGGACCCGAGCTTCCCTTGCAGAGGAGGGAAGCCCCGGGACCTGAGCTTCCCTTGCAGAGGAGGGAAGCCCGCTCACCCGCTGAAGCCCACTGGTTGGTGGCCTGGGCCTCCCTCTTTGGGGTGATCATAGAACCCCCTGATTGATCGCCCTGCCAGCTGGGCCTCCCTCTGCAGGGTAATCATGGGATGATGGCCGGTCCCCTGACAAATCACATTGCACCCACCTAGGCTGGCCTGGCGCCAGTGAGTGTCATAGTGTGGTCCTGGATGGTCATCCAGATGGTCGTTCCGCTGTTTGGCCATTTGGTTGATTTGCATATTATGCTTTTATTATGTAGGAGGGCTGATTTGATTCTCATCTTTATTTACTCTCCTGTTGATTCTCTGTAAATTACTCTTTTTTTGTTCTTGTTAATCCTCACCCAAGGATATTTCCCCCTCCCCACCCCCCGCCTCTCCTCCCCTCCCATTGGTTTTTAGAGAGTGTGGAGGGGAGGGGGAGAGATAGAGAAACATCAGTGTGAGACTCATGGATTGATTGCCTCCCACATGAGCCCTGACCAAGGCCAGGGATTGAGCCTGCAACCGAGGTACGTGCCCTTGACCAAAATCAAATCCAGGCAGGACCCTTCAGTCCTCAGGCTGATACTTTATTCACTGAGCCAAGCCAGATAGGGTTATAAATTATTCTTCATTTCAGTTAGTGTATTCTTCATTTCTGACTGGTCTTTTTTATGCCATTGAAATTCTCACTAAGTTCATTGAGCATCCTAATAACCAGTGTGTTGAGTTCTGCACTAGTAGATTGCTTATCTGGAGTTTTTGTTTCATTTGGGACATGTTTCTTTGTCTTCTCATTTTGGCAGTCTCCCTATATACGTATTAGGTAGAGTTACTACATCTCCCAGACTTGATAGAGTGACTTAACATAGGAGGGGTTCTCTAGGGTCCAGTGGCACAGCCTTCCTGATCACCTAAGCTGGGCTCTCCAAGTGTATCCCCTGTATGGGCTGTGAACACCCTCCTCTTATAGTTGAGCCTTGATTGCTGTTGGCACATTGATGCGAGGGATTTACTCCTAGGTCAATCAGTGGCAAGGACTGGCTGCAACCACTGACCACCAATCTCCAACCACTGTGGAGGATCAGCTGTGCAGAGGTCCACCCTGCAGAGTAGAACTTAACTTCATTGTGGCTCTAGTGCCACTGAGTCTGCCCCTTGGGTGTGTCACTTGTAGAGGTGGTTGGGTGGTGGTACTTCGACTTGGTCTGAAGCTATCCATAGGTTGCACTGGCTCTGGGGCCTCCCACAGACACAGGCCAAGGTCAGCTGCTACTTGTGTTCTGCCCCAGGCCACCCAGCATGAGCTACAAAGTGATCTGTAGATGGTTGCTACATGTGCTGGGCTTGTAGGTATCTGAGAGAGACCAAGCTATGAACCATGCTGACTGCCCCTAATGCCAGGTCTGGGGCCACTTAGTGAGGTGGTATGGGGCATGCCAAGGCCAGATGCTGCTTGTTTGAGAGGAAAGTCTGAAACATGAGCCAAGATAAGCCATTCCTATGGAAAAGCCACTGCAAACAACTTGAGTGGGTCCACAATTTGGGTAGTGTGGGGTCTCAAAGAATCACCAGGGAAGGTGAACAGTGATAGCCAAGTTGATAGAGACTCAGATATGGCTCCCACCTGCCTGTTCTCCTGGTGAGAACACTCAGAAAAGGCCTCTACCAGCATTTCTGTTGGGGAGAAAGTTGTTCCTCCAATTCTTGCTCTGATGCCAGACAAATCAGTTTCCCTCCATATGCCCCTGGTGCCTTTGAGCTGCTGCCCCTAGACTAGAACTCAGAGGGAGTGAGTCTGACTAAGCCTGTGAGTAAGCCCTTTAAGAGGAAGTGCCTGGGACTTCGGCAGGCCTCTGTCTCCCTCAGCCACAATCCACTCTGGTTTTTACATCCAGAAGTTATGGGGCTTATCTTCCTGGCACTGGAACCCTGGAATGGGAGGCCTTGTGTGGGGTTGGGACTCTTCACTCATCAGGGGGAACCTCTGCAGCTGAGATATTCCTCCCAATTTTTTAATTTTTTTATTGAGTTTTTTTACAGACAAGAAGGAAAAGGGATAGAGAGTTAGAAACATCAAGAGTGAAACACTGATTAGCTGTCTCCTGCACACTCCCTACTGGGGATCGAGCCTGCAACCAAGGTACATGCCCTTGACCAGACTCGAACCCAGGACCCTTCAGTCCTCAGGCTGACTATCTACTGAGCCAGACTGCTTAGGTCTTCTCCCAATTTTTATCTGCCACACGTGGGTGTGGGACCAGTTTATTCCACATATCCACCCTTTCTATCAGTCTCAATGTGGCTGCTGCTGCTGGTGGTGGTGCTTTTTTGCCTTTTTAAAAAATTTTTTTTAATTGATTCCAGAGAGAGGGTGAGAGAGAAATATTGATGTGAGAGAGAAACATCAATCAGTTGCCTCCTGCATGCACCCCAATCAGGGTTCAAACCCACAACCAGACTCTAACCTAGCCACACTGGCGAGGATGATGTGGCCTCTTCTTTAATCCCTAGCTGTAGGACTTCCATTCAGCCAGATTTCACGTAGTTCTGAATGATGATTGTTCTATAGCTTAGTTGTAATTTTGATGTGGTTGTGGGAGGAGGCAAGTACCATGTTTACCTATATCAGTTCCACGATGGAATGGAAATTTTTAAACACACATACACATAAACTCCTCCCCTCCCCCAATACTGGTCCCTTCACCACAGATAATCTGAGAAACACTATTCTAGACAATCCTCAAATTCAAATGATTGGCCCTAGAATGGTCGGCAATAATCTTAACATTGTACATGGATAACAAAGTGCATATTAAATTATTTTTTTCTTTATGGGATAGGAGGAATAACAGATGGTTTTCTGACTATCTTTTGATCTGCAGAAAGATGTCTCCAATCAGAGTTATTTTTATAAGGGATAATTATAGTCTAACTAAGGAAATGTTTATTTTTAGAAAATATCCAGTATTTTCAGTTAAAATTGTTTTAGTTTGGCTTTTTAGAGCTTACCAAAAAGATTTTTTGGGGGGTGGTAAACATACAATACAGTGCACAGATAATGTGTTGTGGAATCGTGCACCTGAAGCCTGTATAATTTTGTTAACCAGTGTCACCCCAATAGAAAAAAAGAAAAGATTTGTTTACCTTTTGAATCTTATTACTCTAACCATGTTGTCCCTTAATTTATGTTTTCTTAAAGTGATCTCATTTAGCACTCTGGAATAACTATGGGACAGCCAGCTTTTTTGGCAGTTCCACGCTGCACAGTTGTTCAGAGAGCTGTTAATAAAGTGAAATCTATGTTAACACTGGATCTTACACTGATAACACATTCAGAATTGTAACTTTGCTTGAAGCACTATCACATATGGGAAAACATCACCAATTTGGGTAAGCAGAAAAAAAATCATTTACTGAATTACTGCAGAATTAAACTATAAAATACCGTTTTTGTGAGAGAGAGATATATAAATGGAGCATTTCATTTATTCAACCATTTTCTGCCAGACCCTGGCTAGGGATTGGGATATAGTAGAGAGCAAAGTTTTCTGTTTGTGGAGCTTACTTTATTGTGGAAGACAGATGTTAGGCAGTTAATTATAAAAGTAACAAAAAAAGAGGGAAACTATTGAGTTGTGCGGGCATACATACCAGGAGGACTTATTTTAGGCTAGACAATCAGGAAAAGATAAGTATGAGAGGAAATACATCCAATAAATAAACAGGAGAAAATGTTAGCCTCCCTAATAATAAAAGAACTAATTGGAAAACTGAAATGCCATTTTTATATGAAATGAAGGAGTTTTAAAAATTGGTATTTGGGAATTACTATTAGCATTTTAAATTTGTATGACTCTTTTAAAAGGCAATTTTTTAACTTTTTAACATAGTCCTAATAGGATTTTTTCTTAAGAGAGTAATGTAAAACATATATGGTTGTATGCATGAAGATATTTATTATAGAACTAGAGGCCCAATGCATGAAAATTTGTGCGAGAGTAGGCCTTCTTTCCCCCGGCTGCCAGCACCGGCTTTCCCCCGGCACCTGGGACCCAAGGCTTCCCTCCTCCGGCCGCTGGCAGGCACCCGGGACACTGGGAAGTTTCGTTTGGTCCCAACTTTGTCAGGAAGAATGTCCAGAATGACGTCTGGAAGACATCCAGTCTATCTGGTCTAATTAGCATATTACCATTTTATTAGTATAGATTATTTGTAATTGAGCAAACTTAAAAGTTGTTTATTTAAAAAGTAATAGTGAAGAGTAAGCCGCAGTGATGCACCAAGTGTAATAAAAACAATTTGATTTTATATCTTTATAAAGTGATTGAAAAAAAACATCTTATTCTGTATAAGACTAAAGAAAGTACATCAAACTGTCAGTGGTTGGATTTTTAGTGATTTTCACCCATACTCCTTTTCTGCTAGAGTACAAGTTCCCTTCTAAAGTCCAGATTTGAGGGCTCAGTTCCAGCACGTTAGGGAAGCAACCAATTGGAGTGTCTCTCTCACATCGATGCTTCTCTTTCTCTCAGTCTCCCCTTCCTTTTCACCCTCTCTAAAAATCAGTGGAGAAAATATCCTCAGGTGAGGGTTAACAAAAATAAAAATAGAATAAAATACAGATTTAACCATGTCATATAGCTCTCCCACCCCAACACACATACATTGTCTCTCAGGTAAATTCAGAATTGATTAGCTTGACATTCAAGACCTGTCACACCTTTTTTCCCCAAACTCCTATCTTGCCTACACCCCTACAAACAATTCTCTATGCCTTGAGTGCCCTTCCTTTCCCATTCTCTACCTGATGTAAGTCTATTCTTCCTTTAAGGCCACACTCGAATATCATACCTTCTTGGTCTTTCCTCCTTTTTCTCACAAATTAATCTCTTTGTAGGTCCTCTTTTGTCATCTTTTTAGGTCCTCTTAGTATCATCCTTACAACATTATATTATAACTAGTGCCCTGGTGCACGGATGCATGCACGTTGAAAGGATATTAATTAGAAGGTGGCAAGTACAGTGGGACTGAGCAAGATGGACTGGACGTGCCCTAGATCCAAACTCTCTTGGTCCTTCTCCAGCCAGCTGCCCTGGCACCGCGGCTCGATGGGCATCTGTGGTGTGAGCAGGGTCCCTCTGGCAGGTGGGGTCCCTCAGGCTGGCCTGTGGGGATTGGGCCCAAACCGGCTCTCTGAAATCCCCCAAGGGGTCAATTCTTGGATGACATACCCCGGAATTGGGCTCCCTCCTCTCTGGTTCCGGGGTACATCACCCAAGAACCGCTGCTCCCAGGTCACAGCAGCTCAGCAGCTCCTATATTAAGCATCTGCCCCCGGTGGTCATTGCTTGTCATAGATAATGGTCCAACAGTTGCTTAGCCTTTTATATATATACTAGGGGCCCAGTGCACGAAATTCATGCACGGGGGTGGGGGGGGTCCCTCAGCCCAGCCTGCCCCCACTCATAGTCCAGAACCCCTCAGTGGATGTCCTATGATGGCCCCAGTCTGGCAGGCACCTTGTGTGTGTGTGTGTGTGTGTGTGTGTGTGTGTGTGTCGCCACTGGGGGCCTGCCTCCAGCCACATTTGAGGCTCTCAGCAGTCAGGACCGGGGTGCCTTTCTCCCACTCCCCGATTACCCCGAGGGGACCAGGAAACCCGGCCCCAGGCAGGCAGAGAGGCGGGTGCCCGTGGGCCTCGCTGCCAGCCTGGGCCGCCTTTCTTCTGCTCCTCAGTCCCTTTGTGAGGATCTGGAAGAGGGAGAAATGCAGCCTGGACCTGGGCGAGGCAGCTGGCACCCGCCATCTTGGCTGAGTTAATTTGCATACAGCTGCTCTGATTGGCTGGTGGGTGTGGCTTAGGCATCCCGAAGATATGGTTAATTTCAATATTATACTTTTATTAGATTAGATAGAGATAGATAGTTACATGTTTTTTCAATGCAGAAACTACAGATAGTATCTCCAGTGATTGTTTGCACATAATAGTAAGTGAATAGAAATTGGTTAACTGTTAATGCTTTTAATTTGTTACAGGGGCATTTATGCACCGAGCCTTTGGATATGTACAGTTATTTACACAACCAAGGGATTGCCGTTTCACTTGCTCAGTTCTATATTTCATGGGCTGAAGAATACGAAGCTAGAGAAAACTTTAAGAAAGCAGATATGATATTTCAGGAAGGGATTCAACGGAAGGCTAACCCACTGGAAAGATTACAATCCCAGCACCGGTAAAATGCTTCTCTACAGCTTGTTTTAACTCTTTATAACTAGTGGCTATAAATGGTCGTTTTTGCATCTAATAAAGCACTCTCCATGGATTGGCATGTTAACTTAGTTACTATTCAGTTTTTAAAAGGCATATTTAATATACAGTAAAATTCATTCTATGGTATACAGTTTTATAAATAGTTTTCACAAATGAAAAGAGACATGTAACATTACCATGATCATGATACATTAGTAACTAGTTCCACCGCTCCATAGAATTCTATCTAGAATTCTATCATGCTATCCCTTTGTAGTTAACACCTACTCTCACTCCCAACTCCTGTCAACAACTGATTTATTCTCTCACCCTGTAGTTTTGCCTTTTCCATAACATATAAATGGAATGATAAAATATATAGCCTTTTGTGTTTGGCTTCTTTCATTTAGCATAATGCATTTGAGGTGTAAGAGTTCTTTATATATTCTGAATATAAGTCTTTTGTCAAGTAAGTGATTTATAAGCCTTTCTCCCAGCTTAACTCTGGTCTATTCATTCTCTTAACAATGTCTTTCATAGAATAAAAGTTTTTAATTTTGAAGTAGTCTGACATCAGTTATTTCTTATGGATTGTTCTTTTGTTATATCTGAGAATTTTGTCTAGTTAAAGGTCACAAAGACTTTCTCCATTGTTTTCATCTTGAAATTTTATAGTTTTACTTTTCACATTTAGACCTGTGATCCATTTTGCATTAATTTTTGTTTAAGGTTTGGGTCAAAGTTCTTTGCAGTTGCAAAGACTTTCTCTGTTATGTTGCCTTTGCACCTTTGTCAAAAATCAGTTTCAGCCCTAACTGGTTTGGCTCGGTGGATAAAGTGTTGGCCTGCAGAGTGAAGGGTTCCAGGTTCGATCCCGGTCAAGGGCATGTACCTTGGTTGTGGGCATATCCCCAGTGGGAGGTGTGCAAGGAGGCAGCTGATTGATGTTTCTCTCTCATCAATGTTTCTAACTCTCTATCCCTTCTCCCTTCCTCTCTGTAAAAAAATCAATAAAATATTTTTTTTAAAAATCAGTTTCAGTTTGATGATTTGTGTAGTTTTATTTCTGTTACTCTATTTTGTTCTATTGATTTGTATATTCATTAGTGTATATATACCATGTTATCTGGATTACTGTAGCTTTATAGTAAATCTGGAAATCAAGTAATATGAATTCTCTAACTGTTCTTTTTAGCTCTTCTGATTCTTTTGACTATAATGTGTTGATTTTTCTTGGGGTTCATTTAAGATTTTTTTCTTTAACATTGGTTTTCAGCAGTTTGATTGTGATGTGTCTAGATGTAATTTAATCCATTTGGGGTTTAATGGGCTTTTAAATTTTTGTTAAATGTATACCTTTCACAAATTTTGAAAAGTTTTCAGTCATGGTTTTAAAAATATTTTTCTGAGCCTTTATCTTTTCTTAATTCTTCTGGGACTTGTTATACATATGTTAAACCTTTTAGTAATTGTTCCACAGGTCCCTGAAGCTCAGTTCCTGATTTGGTAAAATATAAACCTTTTTTCTTTCTGTTCTTCAGAATGACCAATTATTGATTTTGTTTTCAGGTTCGTTTACTCTTTCATCAGCCCTCTTCATTTTGATATTGAGTCCATCCAGTAAATTATTTATTTTAGATAATTGTGTTTTTCAGGTCTAAATTTCCATTTGATTCTTTTTATATATTCTGTGTCTTTGCTAAGAACTTTAGTCTTTTCATTTCAAATGTTTCTACCTTTATCTCATGGAACATAGTTATAATAGCTGCTTTAAAATCTTCGAAAACTACCATCACACCTGTGTCATCTGTTTGATGTGTGTGTGTGTGTGTGTGTGTGTTCTGGTTAATCCTCTGAGGTTATTTTTCCATTGATTTTTAGAGAGAATTGAAGGGAGGGGGAGAGAAGAGAGAAACACTGATGTGAGGAAGACACACAGACTCCAACCAGGTCCAGGGATTGAGTTTGCAACCAAGATACGTGGTCTATAGACTGGAATCGAGTCTGGGATCCTTTATTTCATGGGTCCATGCACTATCCACTAAGCCAAACCAGCTAGGGCACCTGTGTCATCTTATTGTTAGTATTTCTTGATAATCTTTTTCTTTGAGAATTTGTCACATTCTCCTGGTTATTTGTGTGTCAAATAATTTCAGATTATATCCTGGACATTTATAATGATACTATATGTTATTAGACTTTGGGTCCTATTGGTTAATATTCGGTGGAGAATGTTGAATATCTTAGTAGGTAACCAACTTTCAGATGTCTCAAGTTCTTTCTCATCTTATGTGACTAGTGATTTCAATGTCTGTTAAATATTCAAGACCTTGGGGTCTATCTTATGTGTGTTGCTCATTGGTTGTTTTGGGACTTTGGCAGTGGTTTATATTATAGTTCAGTTCTCACAGCCTTTTCTGTGCTGCCATGGTTCTGCCCTGTGCACACATATCTGAGGAGTGAGTCTAGGGTTTGTGTCAATTCCTATACAGAAATAGGAGATCCTCTTCTTCAGCTCATCCTCTCCCATATTCCTCCCATACCCATTGGTCCTCAGATTCCCCCAGTCCTCTGGCCAGAAAGATGAGGTTTCTCTAGGAGTTTTAACTTTCCATACCACCTTTGCAACAATTCAAAACCACCAGAAAAAAGAGAAGGGAAAACAAAAAAACAGGAAACAACCTCATATGGGCTATTTCTTCAAGTTTGTGTCCTCTCCACAGTTCACTTGCTTTTGTTTACTTTTCAGAGGCCTCAGTTGCTTTTTTGTATTGTATCTAGAGATTTGGAGGAAGGAAGAGAGAGAAGTACGTGCTATCATGGGCATACTCCATGTTGGCCAGCACTTGCAGTTTATTGGGGTTTTTTGTGTGTGTTTTTGACCCTTTTGTAATACTTAAAACTTTAGTGGCTGCACAAGAACTTTAGTCTTCAAACTTCTGCCAGCTTTACTAAAGTAAAATGTTACGTTGGATATAACTTTATTTTGCATGATTCCAGAAAAATGGTGAGTTGGGGGCAGTGTATGGAGAAAGAGACAAAGGCAGTGATAAAATAATGTGACAAGAAATTAACATTTGGTGAATCTACATGAAGGGTATTTAGGTACTTATTTACTCTTGTTAACTATTTTTTAAGTTTTATAATAAAAAAATGTTGAGAAACTTTGACTTTAATAAGTTCTGTAATCTTAGTCACCCTAATTTTATCCTCCGACCAACCTAATGGTAATCTTCAGAATATTTTTAATTAGCCAAATTTGGGCATTTAAAAGGGGGTGTTAAATCATTCTAGCCCAAACCTTCTCCATCTCTTTATTCCTTAGAAAATAAAACACTTTTGGGGGACTTTTTCTACATATTTCTTCTCCCATCCTACCCTTTTCCCTGTTTGCTTTAACAAATTAGAATTTTGAATCTGGCAAGTAGTACTCATCTCACCAAAAGTTAATTGTTCTTTTTTTACTTTAGACAATTCCAAGCTCGAGTGACTCGACAAACTCTGTTGGTACTTGAGAAAGAAGAAGAGGAGGAAGATTTGGGGTCCTCTGTACCACAACGAAGTACACTGGCTGAACTAAAAAGCAAAGGGAAAAAGACAGTAAGAGCTCCAATCAGCCGTATAGGAGGTGCTCTCAAGGGTATGTTTGTTAAATGTTATTATGGGAAATTCTTAGTCTTAGGTGGTAGGCAAATTATGTAAAGAGATAATACATATGTAGACATTGTCCTAGTATTCTGAGTACTAGGTAACAAAAAGAAGGAAGCCTGAAGAGAGTTGATATCACAACGTACACAAAAACCAAAACTTGTCAGCAACTTTGTGTCTTAATTTTTTTTTAATATATTTTACTGATTTTTTTACAGAAAGGAAGAGGGATAGAGAGTTAGAAACATCGATGAGAGAGAAACATCAATCAGCTGCCTCCTACACACCTCCCACTGGGGATGTGCCAGCAACCAAGGTACATGCCCTTGACCAAAATCAAACTTGGGACCCTTGAGTCTGCAGGCCGACGCTTTATCCACTGAGCCAAACCGGTCATGGCGTGTCTTATTTTATAAAAAATATAGGAAGCATCAAGAGTTTTTGAGTTTAAGAGTTGTTAGTTGAAAAAAGATATGTCTTGTCAAAATAAAGTTTACATGTCCAGAGCATCAGAGAATGTATTAACATGGTCTGTAGTCTTTTGGGGCCAGAAATTGGGCTGTCTTTGTACATCTAAGCTTTTTTAAATTTACTATTTTTTAGGTAAATTTTATGTTCATAGCAACATTGAACAAAAGGTACAGAGAGCAGTAAGCTTTTATTAACTAAATTTATAGCAGACATGTAAATGAGAATATTTTTTAAAAATCTCTTACCCTTTCTTGGTATCACCTTGACAATATTTAGACTGTTTCTTAGAGATCCTACAATTAGAGTATAAGAGAGTATATGGTCCTAAAGAACATTTCATTCAGAGAATAATGAAGGTTGATTGTGTTAAGCAGCCCCACAACAGAGAGCACCCTAATAAATGGACTAATTTTAATTTGTCTTCATTAGATTAGGTATGTCTCCACTGATTTACATTGACAGAAAATTTTAAACTGAAAAATGAAGATTTAGGTTAGATTAGTCTCTGATAAAACTAGATAATGTTAGAATGATGACTGAAGGCAGATAAAGAATTTGGTAGGGGGGTTTATATCTGCATAAAAGATTGTAGGTGAGGGAAAGGAGCAAGAATATAAGTAGCAAACACTGGATTAAAAAATTACTAATTATCTTTAAAAATCTCTTTGATTCTATGGTAATAGAAGTAACCTTATCTGGCATCTGAGTTGGATTTACATGGTTTTAATATTTTTCTCCTAGCTTCAAATGAAAACAGAAGACTCCAAAATCCACTTCCCCAACCCATGCAGAGTAATTCTAGAATTACTGTTTTTGATGAAAATGCTGATGAGGCCTCTCTAGCAGAGCTGTCTAAATCTACAGTCCAGCCATGGATAGCACCCCCTGTGTCCAGGGCCAAAGAAAATGAGCTGCAAGCAGGCCCTTGGAACATAGGCAGGCCTTTGGAATGCAGGGTAAGGACTTTGATCCAGTGTCTTTGCCAACATAAAAAAAAAAAAAAAAAAAAAAAAAGACTTCAGATTTATATTACAGGACTATTTTTAGCATCTTTTAAAAAAATTCTTCTTGCCTAATTAGGCATGGTCTACATGTTGTGTCAAGATGTAAAGCCATGGTAATTTTCATTTTCTTCATCGCCAGCCTCATGGCAATACAGTTTCTGCGACAGCTGTACCCTCCATGCTGCCCAGTTTTACTCCATATGTTGAAGAGACTGCACAGCAGCCTGTTATGTGAGTTTGATTTCCAGATTTTTTGAGGTGGGAATTATTAAGCGTGGGCAGAGGTACCTATCCTAATTCCCAAAGGTATTTTCATCTTTGTGGGTATGAAAGTAACCAAAGTTTTGTGTTTCCTTTATGTCTATACTAGAGGCCCAGTGCACGAAAATTTGTGTACTCTGAGGGTCCCTCAGCCCAGTCTATGCCCTCTCGCAGTCTGGGAACCCTCGGGGGATGTCCACCTCCTGGCTTAGGCCAGCTCCCCGGGCTATCGGGCCTAAGCTGGCAGTCAGACATCCCTCTGGCAACCTGGGAGCCCTTGGGGGATGTCCACTTGCCAGCGGGGAGCAAGCCTAAGCTGCAGTCAGACATCCTTAGTGCTGCTGAGGAGGTAGGAGAGGCTCCCACCACCACCACTGTACTGGCAGCCATCCGCCTGGCTTGTGGCTGAGCAGAGCTCCCCCTGCATTGAACATCTGCCCCCTGGTGGTCAGTGTGGGTTACAGTGACCAGTCATTCCCAGTAGTTCTGCTGTTAGGGTCAATTTGCATATTATCCTTTTACATAGGATTCCTTTGAGTATGTTAGGGCTAAAAGACCATTGGTAATATTCTTACTGAAAAGTAAACTTAATAGGTTTATATTTACGTTGTTGTAAGTCAAAGATAACCACTGTGATTTAAGTGAGATGTTCTACCTTCATTATTGACAGGAATTAGAAATTATAATAGTGTTTCCTCTGATCCTGCTCTTTCCTTCCAAATATTTTTTTCTTTTCCTTCCTAATCCTTAGCATTTCTGTTTATAAGAAAGAGTGATGACTACACAAGATTTAGTCTAAGATTTAGTCTTAGTTTTAGTCTTAGATTTAGTCTAATACATAACATTGTGGCATTATAATACTAGATTGCATTTTGTGCCCCAGTGCAACTTAACCCATAACTAATCTATAACTCCCTACACAGTAGTTCTCAACCTTCTGGCCCTTCCAATACAGTTCCTCATGTTGTGACCCAACCATAAAATTATTTTTGTTGCTACTTCATAACTGTAATGTTGCCACTGTTATGAATTGTAATGTAAATATCTGATATGCAGGATGGTCTTAGGCGACCCCTGTGAAAGGGTCATTTGACCACAAGTTGAGAACTGCTGCTCTACTACTTTATGGTAGGTAGTATAGCAGAGTAAAAGTAGATAAGATTTAGAGTAAAAATTCTGTCTGATAAGAGCTGATTACTAGGGAGGTTAGTCTTTTTTAAAAATATATTTTTTATTGATTTTAGAAAGAGAGGAAGGGAGAGGGAGAGAGAGATAGAAACTTCAGTTGGCTGCCTCTTGCTGGCCCCTTACTGAAGATTGAGCCTGAAAACCAGAATCAAACTGGCAACCTTTTGGTGCATGGGTGAACGAACACTCAACCAATAAGCCAAACTGGCATGGCAGGAGATTGTTCTTAAGAAAATAATGAGTATTTATAAAAAATTACCTGAAAAAATTGATAACAAATATTTATGGGTGTTTAATTTTTTTAATGATTCAAATTACTTTTTAGAAACAATTATGTCAGAATAAATATGGTATAGAAAATGTTCAACTATTTTCATTAAATTCTTTCATGGCTGTCTTGTTTGACTTCTCTATAATATTTTTGTTTAGTTTGTGTTTTTCTTAATATGTTTCAGAACTCTTGATAGATTAAGAAAACCAGCTAAACTCTGTAATAGGAGTTGTAAATGTTTTCCTCTAGTTTGCCACTTATCTTTTGTTGCTTAGCAGCAACCATTATAACTATATTTTAATTTCTTTCACAATCAAATTTTACCGTCTTCGCCCTAACCGGTTTTGCTCAGTGGATGGAGCATCAGCCTGTGGACTAAAGGGTCCCAGGTTTGATTCTGGTCAGGGGCACATGCCCGGGTTTCAGCCTCGGTCCCCAGTAGGGGGCATGCAGGAGGTAGCCGGTCAATGATTCTCTGTCATCATTGATGTTTCTGTCTCTCACTCCCTCTCCCTTACTCTCTGCAATCAATAAAAAATATATATTAAAAAAATTTTTTACCATTGTCTTCATGTTTTGTCTTTTTAATGATAATTTTGTTTTTCTCAAATGTCATTTATTAGAAAACTAGTGGCCCGGAGCACAAAATTTGTGCAGGGGGGTGGGGGAGTGGAGGGAAGTTCCTTAGCTCAGGCTGCACCAGTTCCAATCGGGGACATCACTCTCATAATGTGGGACTACTGGCTCCTAACCGCTCACTTGCCTGCCTGCTTGATTGCCCCTAACCCCTCTGCCTGCCTGCCTGCCTGCCTGATCACCCCTAACTACCTCTGCCTGCCCACCTGATCGCCCCTAACTTCCATCCCATGTTGGCATGATCTTGCCCCCACCTGTTCTCCCCTGCCAACCTAATCTCACCACCAACTGCCTCTGCCTGCATGATCAACCCTAATTTCCCTCCCCTGCTGGCCTAATCTCAACCCCAACTACCTCTGCCTACTGATCACCCCTAACTTCTCTCCCCTGCTGGCCTGATCATGCCCCCAACTGCCCTCCCCTGCCAGCCTGGTTGCCCCCAAATGCCCTCCCCTGCTGGCCTGATCTTGCCCCCAATGGCCCTTCCTTGCTGGCCTGATCT
>PVJC01007683.1:0-45182 GCA_004026665.1 Murina feae | reverse complement strand
CTCTGTTTGCTGCCAAGGGGAGCTGTGGAGAAGTCCAAGTCCAGGGCGTCCGCAGTGCTTTGAGTCTCGCCTGTTTCAGTATTTATGGGACCAAACGGAACATGGCGGTTCGGTAGTCGAGTCCCTGTGCATCCCCCCTGTGGTGCCGTGTTCGTCCTGTGGTGCCCCTTGTCCTTCGTCTACGTGAAGCCGCCACCGCAGCCGGTCTGACTCGCGTTCTGCAAAGCGAAATAAAAGTTCCGTGTGTGCTTGCCGTCCGCGTTGCTGACTGGGGTCTGTGCTCCCCGTGTGGGGGGCGCATCCTGCTGCAGGCGCCAGTTTGCAATGTGACCAGGGTGGGAACGTGGTCTCCTTTCACCAAGGACTCAGGAAGGGAAACAGCTGCCGTACAGAAGGCGCACACTTCCTTCTGAGAGAAGAACCCGTTCCCCGCAGGGGCCTCCCTGGCTTTTCTGATGTTGAGAGTTTAGGCGCCCCACTTCCTGCCCCCTTAAAAGCACTTCCGGTTCATTTCAGAGGGAGGGAGGCGAGAGACACCGATAAGGGGCGTAGACGGGGACGCTTCATAGCTGCAGCCCAACCACTGCGCCACATGGACATCCGTGATGGCTGCGTCCGGCGCGCCCACCGGGACTGGGCGGGCAGCCCCGTAGGTGCCCGTGACAGACACTGAACCTGCGACCCTTTGGTCCACAGGCCGACGCTCTACCCACTGAGCTAACGGCCAGGGATGCTCGCCTCCCCCCACCCCATATTTTAATAGGTTTTTGATGTGGGGGTGAACCACCGACTGCCTCCTGTACCCCGACCGGGGCCCTCAGCCCGGTGCGGGGCGTTCGCTCCAACCACGCACGGCCCGGGCGGCGGCCTTGCTTTGTGCGGGGCGCGGGCAGCGGGCTCGCTCGGGCCGCAGCCAAAGAGCCACGGGGGGCGCCTGAGACCAGCGCCCCGACCGGACGGCGGCCAGGCCGCGAGGGAAGCCGGGCGCGGCGCCCGGACTGGCTCCACCACCCGCGTCATCAGACCGCGCCGGAGCCGGAAGTGACGCGCGCGGCCCGAGTCTACGGCTTCGTTCCTCCGTGACGTCATCCTGCGCCGCCGCCGGAAGTAACGACGCTCCGCGCGCGCCGGGCGCAGTTTCTCCTCAGGCTCCGGACCGGCAGCGGCGGCGGCGGCGCAGGGTGAGTAGCGCGGCTCCCGAGCCCCCGTCCCGCCCGCCCGCGCGCGTGACCTTGAGGCTGAGGCAGCGGCGGACCCCACGCCCCGACCCCACCCCGCCGGCCCCGGGAGCCGGCGCCGCGCTGACGGCCGCTCTCGGCAGTGGCCTGACGCCAATGGGTGATGAAAAGGACTCCTGGAAAGTGAAGACCTTGGATGAGATCCTGCAGGAGAAGAAGCGCCGGAAGGAGCAGGAGGAGAAGGCGGAGACCAAGCGCCTGAGAAACGTAAGCCATGCCTTCCCGCCCGGGCCCTCCCCGGAGGTCGAACGTCTGGGCCCTCGTTTTCCCGTTAGAACCCTGCTCCTCGGGGACGCCCCCTTGTTCTCCCAAATGTCGCAGGTGAGCCCGGCCCGTCCTCTGCCCCACAGCGCAGAGCCCGGCGGAGGCGCGCTCCCCTGAAGCCTTAGTGCGATGGCACTGGCCTCGCTGTTAGTCGGCGCCTCGGACGCTCCCCGGGCGTCAGGGCGGGGAGGGGCGGGCATGGCCCTCGCGACTCGAGCTTGGCGGCTTCCCTGGTTTGCATGAGCACAGCCGCAGGCCCCCGGGGCGCGGAGGGGGCATGGGGCGCGGGAGGGGGCATCGGGCTCTGCAGGTGAGGCTGGGTCTCGGCCCCGCCCGCGGCCGCGGTGCCTCCTCCGTGGCGTGCGCTTTAGGCCCAGATGGCACCGAGGCTGATGCCTGGCACGCGCGCCGGTTTAGCTTCCCCCGCGGCTCTGGGTTGGAGAGAGTTTTGATGTCGTGGGGCTCGAACGGAAGTCCCTGCATTTTGCGTGTAAACCCTGAGTACCGTTCGCAAGTAAAGCTGCGCCCGGCGCGTGGAGTTGGGTGTGGCCGGCAGGGCGGCTCCCGAACCCGCTGCTTAGCCGGAGGGGTGCGCGCTCCTTGCTCCGCAGTCTGATGACCGCGACTCCAAGCGGGATTCCCTTGAGGAGGGGGAGCTGAGGGACCACCGCATGGAGATCACCATCCGGAACTCGCCCTACAGGAGGGAGGACTCCATGGAGGACAGGTGAGCGAGGCGCCGCACTGGGCAGAGGGCCGCCCAGCCGGTCCTGGGGGTCTTGCTCAGGGAGCTGGGGAGGAGCTTGCCGCCAGGACCTCGGGTTCTCCATGAGGACGGGCTCCAGGGTGGTGTCCCTTCCGCACCCCCCTTCTTGGGGGACGACTTTCCTCTCTGATGCGTCCCTTCGGGCCCTGCGTTCGCACGGGCGTGAGGACTGAGCCGTGGGCCTCGGGTCCGTGTGCTCGCAGCCCCTCCCTGTCCACATGTCCCCTCCGTCCTTCTCGGGTCCCTCTAGTAGTTGAGGCGACGCGACCAGAAAAGACGGAGGAACCGCAAAGGCTGTGAGGGCCCCCAGGATGGTGGTCACACAGGCGGCTGGAGATGCTATGAAATGGCTTCGGGTTTGATTAACACTGTGGGGCCTTTTTAAAAACAGCTTTATCGGGGCATAAGTGACAAAATAAACTGCACATGTGGTTTTTAAAATATATTTTATTGATTTTTCACAGGAAGAGAGAGAGAGAGAGTTAGAAACATCGATGAGAGAGAAACATCCATCAGCCGCCTCCTGCACCCCCCCCCCCCACTGGGGATGTGCCCGCAACCAAGGTACACGCCCTTGACCGGAACCGAACCCGGGACCTTTGAGTCTGCAGGCCGACGCTCTGTCCACTGAGCCACACCGGTCAGGGCAAACTGCACATATTTAAACACACAATGTGACAGTTTTACACGCATGGGGAACTGTTTCAGGATAACGAACTTGTCCGTCACCCCTGACGAAAGTTTCCTCAGGCATTTTTGTCCATATGCCACGGTGATTTCTCACTTACACTCTTCATATGGGTCCATTTAGTTTAGTCTTGGTTTAAGTTTCACCCTGAACATAATTTTTAAATGCTGGTTCTGATTCCATTTTATTGATCATCTGAGTTCTGCCTTCTGTGTTGGAGAAACTCCCTCACGCCCGGCTCTCCGTGGCACGCTCGAGCGTGACGTGCCGCTCTTGTCTTATTGCAGAGGAGAGGAAGATGACTCTCTGGCCATCAAACCACCCCAGCAAATGTCACGGAAAGAAAAAGCTCATCACAGGAAAGATGAAAAGAGAAAAGAGAAACGTAGGCATCGTAGTCATTCGGCAGAAGGGGGTACAGAGCATTTGTTTTCTTTTGTGTCGTGTTCAAGTGTGGTCTGTTCTAGCTCATAGCCTCCTGCCTTCAGAGAACAGTGGGAAGAGAGGAAGAGAAAGTGAAATTGTAGCTAAATCATACATTAATTGTAAATCTTTCTGAACAGCTGTTTCCTTTCCCTTTGGTCGTTCTTTTCCCAACGTGACGTTTTGTGGAAGTTTATGTAAATTCCCAAGTGCAGGGGAAACGCGCTGCTGGGTGCTGAGTTGCTGCAGCTGAAATTGGGCGTTAAAAGCCCAAACAACGGCCTTGCTGTCACACCAGCACCAAGAGCTGCTGCGGGACGCGGGGCTCGCTGGTTCCCACGCAGGCGATGAGCTTAGTGTGTCACTTGTAGAAACTCGCTTAGCAGATCTGAGCTTGGTCCTCTGTGCTTTAGGAAGGATGGCTTTTTCAATTACGGGAATGACACACAGTCTAGTACTAGGTTACTCAGTACAGGAAATGTTAAGGATACAGTGGAGCCTCGTTTCTCCAACGTCTCTTGTCTTGAATAATTTGCTTCTCAACCTGACAGCCCTGACATGCTGGACCTGTATGATCGGTCTTGCATCTCTCAGGTGACAAAGGAAGAGAATCTGGGATATCGGTCCATTTACTGCTGTTATCTCAGGATATTGTGCTGTGGACATCTTTGTGGCTTTTTGCTTATGTTGCTGCTTATAATTGTTAATATTTTTACTGTACATTTCCTTTCCTTGTTAAATTTTCATTTACATCTCACATTTTAGTGTTTTTCTTTTTTTTGATATATTTTATTGATTTTTTACAGAGAGGAAGGGAGAGGAATAGAGAGTTAGAAACATCGATGAGGGAGAAACATCGATCAGCTGCCTCCTGCACACTCCCCACTGGGGATGTGCCCGCAACCAAGGTACATGCCCTTGACTGGAACTGAACCTGGGACCCTTCAGTTCGCAGGCTGACACACTATCCACTGAGCCACACTGATCAGGGCTTTAGTGTTTTTCTTACAGGTTAAACAGTACAGTAGACAAGTACTGTATATAAGGAAGGTTAAAACGAAATCATTTGGGGGCCTGGAACGAATTAAATTTACACGATTCCTAATGGGAAAAAATGATTGGGTTGTCAAGCAGCCTTCCAGAATGAATGAATAAGTTCAAGAAGCGAGGTTCCACTGTATTAATTAATCCCAGCCGTTACTTTTTTTCCCTTTGCTTTATATTTCCACATAAGAGCAAAGTATGTTTCTTCACGTGACCCCTCCCCCGCCCTCTCTCTCATAGGCAAGCACGCCAGAGTGAAGGAGAAGGAGAGAGAGCACGAGCGCCGGAAGCGGCACCGAGAGGAGCAGGACAAAGCTCGCCGGGAGTGGGAGCGGCAGAAGAGGCGGGAGATGGCGCGAGAGCACTCCCGGAGAGAGAGGTGCGGGCGCTTGTGAGGGGCTCTCGGTGCGTGTGGTGGTCAGCATCCCATCAAAGCCGTGACAACAGCATCTAGAACAGACTTGTGCCCAAGGGGGCGCAACATGGCCACGCACGGTAGATGTGGGTGGGCTCTAGGGCCACTCTGCATCGAGGTCATTTCCAGAGAAGCCTGGGCGGTGGCCTGCTGTGGGAAGGGAAGCAGGTAGATGGGCTCACAGCCTGGGCTGAACGGACCAGGCATCTAAGGAAGGGGTGTGAGAAGAGCCTTCGTTGAGGGAGAAGCTGAGGCCACGAGGTAAAGGTCTGAGACCACTGCGAGGCGAGCACATCCCTCACAGTGTCCGGTGCGTGGGCAGCATGTGAAACATCCGTATTAGCCATACCCGTGTGGGCTGATCACACAGCTATGCACACCCCACGGGAGCCAGGCTTGAAAATAAAAGAAACATGGGAAACAGCAGCAGCAGCTACATTTCAAGGGAGACCGCGTTCACAGATTTAAACAAACAGCGACACCTGAGAGGACACGTTAGAATCCAGAGTGACCACGACATTATCTAAAATGTCCACTTTCAACGGACTGTTTTGAGATGTATAAGGAAATCGGAAAGTATGACTCCTGTTAAGGAAGAAAAGCATCAGTGGAAACTGTGTCCGGATGTAGCTGTGTTGGCCTCAGGAGAGAGAGGAAGCAGTGAGGGGAAGGCGGAATGGCAGGACAGCGTGCTCTGAGGGGCAGAGCCTCAGGAACTGCAGGACGTTCCCGGTGACGGCCACCTGGGCAGCGGAGGCCAAGGATGGTTTACACACAATATGAATCATCTGGATTTCCAAAAAGACAACCCCAAGTACAGAAAGACAGTCCATCTGGCGGGGAGGTCTTGAGAGGCAGCCGAAGAGACCGTCTCTACAGAAGAGGAACTGTGGTCCCGGGTGGCTGCCGGCGTTGGAGGCAGAGGCACGGGTTGCATGTTCACACTGAGAAACTGTCAGCGAGGACTGTGTGTCCCGCAAAACGGTTCTTCCGCAGATGCACGTGGACTGGTGGACCCCACTGTTACAGGACCTGGCATGTAAGAGTCACTCCAAGACGCTCAGCCAAATGGAAATGACTCCATTCGGCAACAAATCCACGGGAAGAAAAGGCAAGCTCTGGGAACGGTGAAAGTGTGTTAGTGTAACACTTGTCATGCAACATGTAACACACATAGGCTGCACAGAGGAGCAGGGAAGGGGTCTGGACCATTGCTGTTTCACGGGAACGGACTCAGTGTTAATCTCGTGGGTGCACCGAGAGCCCTGGAGGAGACAGGAGGAGTGAGAGCAGGATCACAGTGCTGCTAAAGGCACGTCAGTCCAAGTGCGAGGAGCAGAGGAACCAGAAGACGTGGAGAAAACGAGGAGCAAAAAAAGCAGAAGTCCAGCCATATCCATAGTTACACTAACGGGGACTTGGTCTCTACCCCAGACCACGGCGAGATTGAAGGAAAAGGAAGACCCAACTGTGTGCTGTCTGTGAGAAGAGCACCTTAGAGTCAGAGGCAAAAATTGGTTGAATGTAAAAGGCTGGCGAAAGGCACACTGTGCAGACAGCACCACGGAGAGCTGAGTGGCTTCCTAATGACAGAACAGAGGCCCAGACCAGTGCTGCCAGGGGCCTTCAGAACAGCAAGCTGCACGCGCCGAGGGCAGAGGCGGGGACAGCGGTGCAGCTCCCGCACCTGTGAGAGCCCAAGATGCACAGAGCCAAGCACAGCCGTCCCCGCTGGAAATGTCTCTGCTCGTCACAGCACAGAAGCAGCGAGGTTGCAGAAGTTGTGGAAGATGATGCCAGCCCAGTCCAGCACGGCTCCACGCCCCACCCACAGCTGCAGAGCACTCATCTCAGAGCTCCTGGGGCATTCTCTAGCAGTTCTGTGCGAGGCTGTACAGCACACTTGGGACTGACGAGGATTGAAATCATACCAAGTGTGCCCTCTCACCGTGCAGGAATTAAGGTGGAAGTCGGCAGGAAAGGGAAACCCCCACACATTTGGAAACCCAGCAGCCATTTCTGACTAACCTGTGGCCCGAAGAAGAAATTATAAATAAAAAAAAAACCATGTCAGAACTACGGGTGCAGCTTAAGCAGCCTCGAGGGAAAGCTGTGGCTTTGAGCACTGATGTCGGAGAAGGAAGGTGTCCAGTTGCCTAAGAGTCCACCTCAAAAAAACTAGACAGAGAACCAAACAGCGCAAAGCAGCAGCGGAGACAGGTCGGGGACATCTGAGCAGGCGAGCCGGTCGCGTGGTGGGGGCCTGGCGACGGGCAGGTGGTGATGGAGGTTTTAGAACTGATGGTGGTGATGGCTGCACGATTTCATAAATGGACAAGGAGGTGGATTCAGTGGTTGAATTTTTTTGCATGCAAATTATACCTCAGCTTTACCTTGAACTAGGCTGGGCCCAGGCAGCTACCGAACGGCACCTGGAGTCCGGGACCCTTGGTCCAGCCGCTCGGGCAGCACTGGTCCAGGGCTGGTGACGGCCACGGGCCTTGACTGGTTCTTGCTGTGTTTCGCTTGAGCTCATTTTTGTGGGCGTCTGATGGTACTTTTTGTAAAGATGAGCTAACTTTTAAGGTTGGTGTGGGCTTACTAGAGCTGTGGGAGTCGCCTGTGATCACGGCTCACTGTCTGGCCGCCTTATGGTGTAGCCACCACACGAATTTCAGTCACTAGTGTTTCCTGTGCTCGAACGGCTTTCCCCCGGCCCCAGCGTCACTCTGTAGCCTCAGAGACTCACCTCGTGTGCATGTGGATGTACGAGGGCAATGATACATGCTTGGGGCGTCTTAGCTCCGGTGACCAGGAATGTGGAACATTCTAGAAGCAGTAGGTTTGTTCCCAGCGGGCCTTGCCTCCTTGTCCCAGCTCTCCCATTGGCTGTGCTCGTGGGGCACGCCTCCTCAGGGTGTGCTTGTTCACACTTTCTGCCTTTAAGACGCCACGGATTGAACAACTTAAACAGACAGCTTACAGATGTGAGCAAAAGCACGGGGGCGGGGAGTAAAAAACCACCTTTTGGGGAAGAAGCTGCCACGTTCTTGTTGCAGGGACCGCCTGGAGCAGCTGGAAAGGAAGCGGGAGCGGGAACGCAAGCTGCGGGAGCAGCAGAAGGAGCAGCGGGAGCAGAAGGAGCGGGAGCGGCGTGCAGAGGAGCGGCGCAAGGAGCGGGAGGCTCGGAGGGAAGGTGCGGCTGCGGGTGGCGCTCAGGCCCCGGGCGGTGGGCAGAGGTGGGCCTGTCGGCAGTGGGTGGTGTCCCACATGCAATGGAGCTGCACCCCAGGGGCCACCACACGCCTGGCGCTTGGCAGCATGTCCGTGTCCTGTGCCCCTGCTGCCCACAGGTGGGAGCACAGGCCTGGAGGGGTGGTTCCGGTCCTTTCCTATGGGTCAGGGTGGCTCCTGGCCTCTGCCTCGCTGCCATTAGCACACGTGGGCCATCCCTTCAGCAAGGGTGCGGGGTGATGCGGGATGGCCCTGGTGGGAAGAAGCTGCCGCCAATTCGGTCTCCTGTTGTGTGCTGGCGGCCAGTTTCTGCGCATTACCGAGCAATGCGAGAGGACTACGGCGATAAAGGGAAGGCCAGCCACTGGAGCCGCAGTCCCCCCCGGCCTCCGCGGGAGAGGTTCGAGCTGGGAGACGGCCGGAAGCCAGGTGAGGCCGGGCAGGGCCTGCCAGTGCCTCTGGTGGAGCTCTTTGCTGGGGGATTTAAGGACTGTTTCCCTGAACTCACCGTTGGTGGTTTGCTTCGTAAGTGAAAGAAGAGAAGATGGAAGAGAGAGACCTGCTGTCTGACCTACAAGACGTCAGTGACAACGAGCGGAAGACCAGCTCGGCCGAGTCCTCCTCAGGTAGCCACGCTCCCGGCCGAGCCCAGGGCCCTGCTGCCCAGGAGGGCCGCAGGCTCACTCCTGCTGTTTGCTGCCTACAGCAGAATCAGGGTCAGGTTCGGAGGAGGAGGAAGAGGAGGAGGAGGAGGAAGAGGAGGAGGAGGAGGGGAGCAGCAGTGAAGAATCAGAGGAGGAGGAGGAAGAGGAGGAGGAGGAGGAAGAGGAGACCGGGAGCAACTCTGAGGATGCGTCCGGACGGTCGGCAGGTGAGAGAGTGCAGGGCACAACAGTGTGTGTGGTGTTTGTAACCCGCTTTCCGCATTTGCTGGAGGCCCGGGGCATGAAATCACGCGTGGGTAGGGTCCCTAGGCCTGCGGGGGTGGGGAGGGGGGCGTGGTCCTTGGCTGGCCTGGGGCCTGCAGGAGCGTCTGCCCCCTGGTGGTCAGTTTGGGTCATAGTGACCGGCTGTTCCATCTGTCTGTCTACTGTTTGGTTGATTTGCATATTAGGCTGTTACTATTTGGGATTTACTTATTATTCATTTGAGAGAGGGAAACGTCAACTTGTTCCTCTTACTTATGCTTATTCTTGCATGTGCCACGACTGGGATTTGAGCCTGCAACCTTGGTGTGTGGGGACAGTGCTCTAACCACTGACCACCTGGCCAGGGCACACAATCGTGTATTTGGATAGAGTTCTGGGAACGACAGGAAAATCATTATGAGTCTAATTTGGTTTTTAAACTTCCATTTTAATTAATTTTTTGTTAATCCTCACCCAAGGATATTTTTCCGTTTTTTTTTTTTGTTTTGTTTTGTTTTTTAGGGAGAGTGGGAAAGAGAGAAAAAGACAGAAACATTGATGTGAGAGAAACGCATCGATTGGTTGCCTCCTGCACGCTGTCCTGGGCCGGGGAGCAGCCTAAAACCAATTTACATGCCCTTGACCAGAATCGAACTCAGGACTCTTCAGTCCACAGGCCAACACTCTATCCACCTGTTAGGGCAAAGTCTGATTGTTTTAAAAACTTGCAAATTGAAAACGTCTCGTTATCTGGGACTTACACGAGGCCCCCTAGAAGGAGCAGACCCAGAGCCTGCTGGGGGCACTCCCAGGCCGGGGGACACTGGGTGGACACTGCTCTCTTGCAGAGGAGGTGAGTGAGGAAGAAATGAGTGAAGACGAAGAGCGAGAGGCTGAAAACCATATCCTCGTTGGTAAGAGGCCTCCCTGGCATTGTTTCTCTTCCTCGTCCGTCCCTAAGTGTGGTGAGAACTTCTCTCAGAAGTTGTGAGCATGACCATGGCAATGTGCTCAGAAACCATTTTCCAAGGCACACGGCCCCGAAGCCACAGGCCGTTCCTGTGCAGGCTTTGTCCCAGGGCCGGCGCTCGTGTGGCAGGCACCCTGGGGTTGCTGCCGTGTGGCTTCTTGGTTTCCCATCCCCCAGACCAGGAAGGGGCTTGTGTCAGTGGCTGATTCCTGGTTCCATGATGGGTTTAAATTTGGAAGTTCCAGAGTCACGATTTGACCGAGATTCCGGGGACAGCGAAGAAGGGGAGGAAGAGGTAGGCGAGGGCACCCCCCACAGCACCGCCCTGACCGAAGGCGAGTTCGTGCCCGACTCCCCAGCCCTGTCGCCCATCGAGCTCAAGCAGGAGCTGCCCAAGTACCTGCCCGCCCTGCAGGTCAGGCGCCCCGCACACCAGCTCCTTCGCTGGTCGTGAGGGGCCGGGGGTGTGGGTGGGGGAAGCAGAACCAGGGGTGGGGGTTTGTCACAGCCAGGCTTGGCCACCGCCCCCTTGGTGCCCCTGGTCATGGCCTAGCCTCGTGCCCGCAGCAAGCTCCCTGCCACAGACCAGGGGGCCTGGTGTGGAAGGCAGGCAGTTGGGTGAGAGGCCGACTCAATGGTCACTTCTCTGAGGGCCTCACCCAGTGTGTGCGGGGATCGTAAGGCCATGCAGGAGGCAGCGTGCATCTTCTGTTTGGGAAATTATCAGTAATGGGCACCGCAGTGGGGCTCAGGGAGGAAGGGTCCCCAGAGGGGTGAGTGGCACTCCCCACTGAGGCCTCCGCCCGCTGGGGCCTGCGGGTGGCAGAGTTCTCTCCGGGCCCCTCGGCCATCCCAGCTGCCTTAGTGGCGGGCCCTGGCCACATGTGACACACAGGATGGTGCCAGCCCTGCGTGTGTTCCCACACCCAAGTCTGCTGTGCTGCAGGCGCTCCTGTCCTCAGGGCACAGGGCCAGCCAGGCTGGGAAGAACGCCCTGGGACCGGCTTTTGTCCGCCTGGAGTGTGTCGCATCGTGGGGGCCACACACTCACTGAAGAAGCAGGAGGAGGGAGCTGCTCCTGCCCCCCCGCCAGCACTCCTCCCCCTCCCACCCCACAAGGTGTAGGTGTCTGTGCCTCCGCAGGGCTGCCGCAGCGTGGAGGAGTTCCAGTGCCTGAACAGGATCGAGGAGGGCACCTACGGAGTGGTGTACCGAGCAAAGGACAAGAAGACAGGTGGGTGGGCTCACGTGGCCCCCAGGGGATGGGGAGACCTGAAGGCGTGTCTGGGCGCCCTGCACAGCCCTGGCGGCCTCCGTGCTGCTCTGAGGGAGGTCGGGCCACGTGCAGGGAGCTGGGATCTGAGCCCTGGCCCTTCGGCCTCAAGGTCACGGGCACACAGTCCCTGCGATCCTGGGAGTCCACCCTGGTGTTGGCAGTGGCCTGGCCTTGCCTGGCCTGCACCAGGGCATGACTCAGGGACGACATCAGAGCAGCTGAATCCCTGGTACCTCCAGAGGCCGAGCGCAGCCTGGCCAGGAAACTCCTGTTTGGTTGCAACAGCAGGTGACTTGGCTCCGCAGGGGAGGGTGGACCCAGCCTTGAATGGCGGCCTGAACAGGTGTGGTGTCCAGCGCCCCAGTCTTGGCTGGGTCTCGGAAGGGCAGAGTGGGGTCTAAAGGCTGGGGGGGGTCACAGCAGGTGCTGAGGAGGCTGGTCTGGAATGGGCTCGTGTCCGCGTGGACACCACTGGGGCTTCCTGCCGCTCTCACGTGAGCTCCTCATCCGGGCATCACCTCGAGTCCTGGGCAACTGGGGCCACGGGAAGGTGTTAGCACCGTCTTTGCACTGTTTTCAGATGAGATTGTGGCTCTGAAGCGGCTGAAAATGGAGAAGGAGAAGGAGGGCTTTCCAATCACATCGCTGAGGGAGATCAACACCATCCTCAAGGCGCAGCACCCCAACATCGTGACGGTCAGGGTAGGCGGCCGCCCGTGCTTGTCGTGTCAGGCGCTTCCCAGTCCTCACTCTCAGTGGGTGCCAGCTCCCGCCTGGTGTCTGCCCTGGGATTCAGCTTCTGGGGCAGCTGGCAGTCAGGTCACGGGTGGGGCCAGAGGTGCGGGGGCCACCAGCCTGGTCTCGCTTCCTAGGAGATCGTCGTGGGCAGCAACATGGACAAGATTTACATTGTGATGAACTACGTGGAGCACGACCTCAAGAGCCTGATGGAGACCATGAAGCAGCCCTTCCTGCCAGGTGAGCCGGGGGAGGCGGGGGGCTTGTAGCCTGTGCCAACCAGAAATGGCCTCTGCCTGTCCCCATAGGACCCCTGCATACATGTGAGTGCATGTGCATGTGTGTGAGTGCATGTGAAGCCATGCTGGGCTGGGGTGTCTCAGGGTGAGAGCACCGTGCCCCTTGCCCCAGGGGAGGTGAAGACGCTGATGATCCAGCTGCTGTGCGGAGTGAAGCACCTACACGACAACTGGATCCTGCACCGTGACCTCAAGACCTCCAATCTGCTGCTGAGCCACGCCGGCATCCTCAAGGTGAGCGCAGCCGCCAGACGAGCGCAGCCCCTGTGAGCGTAGCCCTGGCCCCTGCTCACGGCCCCACTGTCCTTGCAGGTGGGGGACTTTGGGCTGGCGCGGGAGTATGGGTCCCCTCTGAAGGCCTACACCCCTGTCGTCGTGACCTTGTGGTACCGTGCCCCAGAGCTGCTGCTGGGGGCCAAGGTGCGTGCTGAGCTGGGTGGGGCCTGCCCGCCCTGCGCTGGGTCCCGCTGGCCCCTGAGTGTGTCCCTGTCCCCAGGAGTACTCCACGGCCGTGGACATGTGGTCCGTGGGCTGCATCTTCGGGGAGCTGTTGACACAGAAGCCACTGTTCCCCGGGAAGTCAGAGATTGATCAGATCAACAAAGTGTTTAAGGTGGGTCAGGGCGCCATGCAGGGGGAGGGCCTGGCTGGGGGGTCGCTGCTGGGCATGGCTGTTTTGAGACGTCCCTTTCTCAGGACCTGGGGACGCCCAGTGAGAAAATCTGGCCCGGCTACAACGAGCTGCCAGCTGTGAAGAAGATGACCTTCACCGAGTACCCCTACAACAACCTGCGCAAGCGCTTCGGGGCGCTGCTCTCCGACCAGGGCTTCGACCTCATGAACAAGTGAGCCACGGTGGGGGGTGGGGGGGCGCCTTCCCAGCCCTCCCGGGGCTCCACGTACCTTGTTCTCCCAGGTTCCTGACCTACTTTCCTGGGCGGAGGGTCAGCGCAGAGGACGGCCTCAAGCACGAGTATTTTCGTGAGACCCCCCTCCCCATCGACCCCTCCATGTTCCCCACGTGGCCCGCCAAGAGTGAACAGCAAAGGGTGAAGCGTGGCACCAGCCCGAGACCCCCTGAGGGAGGCCTCGGCTACAGCCAGCTGGTGAGGGGCGGGCAGGCAGAGGGGACGGTGTGGGGGGTATCCCTGGGGTTAGCTGGCCCGGCCAGGGCCCCACGGTGCCACTTGCTCCCCAGGGTGACGATGACCTGAAGGAGACCGGCTTCCACCTCACCACCACCAACCAGGGGGCCTCAGCCGCAGGCCCTGGCTTCAGCCTCAAGTTCTGAGGTTCAGAGTGGACCCCAGAAACAGCGGGACCAGGGGCAGGAGTAGAGACAGCCTGTGGGTCAGACCTACGTCCTGCCCCGATGACAGGCGGCTGCAGCCTGGGCTGCGAGAAGTGGACTCAAGTTGAACTGTTGGCCTCGTTTTCCACGTTTCATTTGTTTTGTCTTGTAAATTTGTAGAATTAAATCTTATTTCCTTGTGGAAGAAAAGGCTCTTTTTTTTGGATTTATCAAACTTGCTACATGAGGGGAGCCAGTGCAGAGGGCACAACCACACGCATACACTCACATGTGCTGTCAGATCCTAGCTGATTCAGTCTTTTTACTCTTGAGGCTCCTGCGTGGGTGCCTCCTGCCCTCGGGCACCCGGGAGCCCAGCGCCCACAGCGGGGCACGTGGCCCCAGTGAATTTCGCAGGAGGTGGTTACACCTTTTAAGATGCAGTGGAATATTGGAGGAAACCCTGGTGTCTGTCCTTCCTGTGCTGGCCCTGAGCTCGGCCCCACAGACCAAATGGCCTCTCCCTGCCTCCAGCTCCTGCTCTAACTGGACTGGGTCTGGCCCCAGGCTCCCCAGATCCCGCGGTGCCCCGTCTCCACGGCCCCCCACCCCCCAAGAAAGGGCGCGGAGACGTCAGAGAGAAAACCTTTATCAGCGCCATCAGCGCGGCGCTCAGGGGCGCACGCGCACGCGCCAGGAGTAGGTGGTGAGCACGCGCTGCCGCCGGCGCACCACGCAGGTGTAGGTGCCTTCGTTGATGGCGTTGGCGATGATGCTCAGGTGCGCCTCGCCCAGGGCCAGGTACCCGGGGTAGGAGGCCTCCAGCGGCTCCTGGTCCTTGTACCAGCTGCGGGGGGCGGGGAAGTTGAGTGGGGGGACCCCAGCCCTCCGGCCCTCGCCCCGGGCGGGTCACTCACTGCACTTTGCCTTTCTTGTGCAGGATCTTCTGGCCACAGCGGAAGGTCACGTTCCTGCCCTCAGACACCAGCCGGGTTTTGGTCCTGGGGGGCGGCGCGGTGGCGGCCGCGGTGGGGAAGGGGAACTCTGCGCGGGAGGGAGGGAGGGGCCGGTCAGCCCTCCCCCCCGCCCCGCCCCGCCCGGGCCAGGGCTGGGACCGGCCGCACCGTAGCAGAAGTCGCAGCTGCTGGGGCACAGCCTCTTCATGAGCCTCCGGCGGGCGTCGCAGAAACCCCTCCGCGCCCAGGACGCGCACACGAACAGCCGGTCCAGGCAGCCTACAGGGGGGCGGCCTGGCCTCAGGGCCTGCCCCGTGCTCCCCGGCCACCCCCGGCCCGCAGCCGCCTCAGGCACCCACCGTAGAGCCGGTGCAGCCCCCACAGCTCATCCTGCGACAGCGCCTTCCAGCCGCGCAGCGTGGCATTGAGGTGCATGAGCGCGCGGCCGTGCTGCGAGTGCATCAGGCCCAGCGCGTGGCCGATCTCGTGGGCCGCCACGTGCACCAGGTCGGTCAGCCACACGCCTGCGGGCCCCGCAGGTCAGCGCCTGGGGCCCGGCCGCCCGCCGCCCGCCCCCTCCTTGCCGCCCGCCTGCCGGGCAGGAGCCTCGGGCAGTAGAGAAGGTTCCCGGCCCCGGGCGGGCGGGCAGGCGCGGCGGTGAGCTCACCCCCAGGAATGCAGCTCCGCTCCGCGTGGGGATTAGAGGCCCAGAACGCCTGGAACTCGGGCCTTGTGGCCTCCTCACAGCCACCCCTCCCCGCCTGCTTCACCCCAAATCGCAGCCCTGTCCCCCAGCCCTCCACCGGGACCGCCCGCAGGGTCCCCCAGGGGGCCGGCCGCCGTCACCTTTCTTCCAGCTGTAGCGCGTGGGGCCCAGGACCCAGTACTCGCTGTCGTCGAAGTGGATGCCGCCGTGCGGGGGGAAGAAGGCGTGGGCCAGCTCGCCCGTGGGGCCGTCGAAGCAGTGGTGCAGCGGTGACACCAGGCAGTCCGTGTGGTTGGCCGGGTAGAAGCCTGCGGAGCACAGGGCTGAGGCGGGGCGGGCGGGGGGCGGGGGGCCGGGGGGCGGCGCTCACCTATTCGGAGGTCACTGGGCTGCTCGGGGGCCACCTCGCGGAAGCTGAAGGGGGACACGTCACTCCACATGCGGAAGGCGGCAGCCAGGCCCCGCCGGGTCTCGCTGGGGCTCAGCAGATTCCTCGGGAAGGACAGGATCCTGAGGTGGGGGTCAAGGTCAGGGGTGGGGTCAAGGTCAGGGGTTGCGGCCAGGCTGCTGCCGCGCCCCCTCCCCCCCCAGGCCAGGGTCGCACCTGTATGTGAGGTTGAAGTGGTCCCAGCGCAGCCTGGCCGGAGTCAGCGTGTAGCGGCGTCTGCGGGGCGCCTGGGGGGGCAGCGGACCGGGCCCCGCGGTGGTGAGGACACCCGTGGGGTGGGGCGCGGCGTCTTCCTTCAAAGGAAACAAATGCTCTGAGGAGGCAGCAGCGACTGCCTGACTCCAACGCCCGAGGAAGAGACGGGCGGAGGGTGGAGGAGGCGGGGTAGCGTTGCCTGGTTCTCCACCCCAGGCGCCTTGACAGCCCGACAGGAAAAGGGTATGAGGACCCGCCGGGTCAGAGTGGGCGGAGTTGGAGGGATGCTGTCCCCCCCCCCGGCCCCCGCCCCATCCACTAGGCACCGTGGACGCGCGGACACTCGGACTCCTGCGCTGTCCCTGGCGCCGGGAGGGACTCACCTGCGCTGCGCTTGCGGCGGGGCGGGCCGCGGGCGAGGACCCCAGCCGGACCAGCAGCAGGAGCACGGGCAGCAGGCACAGGGCGCCCAGCACGGCCCCCCACCAGCCGGCCTGCGCGCGGGCCCCCGATGACGCCCAGGGGACGCAGGCCCCGAGGGCCATGGCGCCTGCGGACTTGCTGTGGGGGCTCCGGGCGCGTGGGCTGCGGGGACCGCCGGCGCGGGAGGAGCTGGGGGAGGCGCCGAGGCGGCTTGGATTACAGCCCCGGGGTGGGGGTGGGGGTGGGGAGGCGGGGGCGGCCACCCCTGAAGGGAACCAGCTGGCCATCCCGCTGTTGGCGCCGGGACCCCGGCCTGCGGATCGGTGGCCGTGGCTGGGGCAGGGCCCGCTGGGCGGGGACGCTGGGGCGGGGGTGTGGGTGGGGGAGACGCGAGAAGATACCCGGCTGTCAGGAAGGGACACACGCCAGGGGCTCAGTATCAACAGGGACGGTCAGTTGGGGGCTTCAAACGGGCTGGGATTGAGTGACCGGAGGTTTTTCCCTCAATGCAATCTCCCAACCCCCTGGACACCGATGGAGACCCGGAGTGGAACCTCCGCAGGCCAGCCCAGGACACGTCCCGCCGGCGCTGCTCGGGCAGGGTCCCCGCGAGAGGGGCGGGGAAACGGCGGGAGGGACGTGGCAAGTGAGTCGGGGCTGAGGGGGGAGAGGCGGGGTAGCGGCTTGGGGGTGGCGCCAGGAGGGGGAATCCGCCCGGGTCCCACCGAGAGCTGGAAGAGGCCCGCGGAGGGACCCCATGAGGGGTGTCGGGGGCGGTGCCCAGGGGCAGGGGCTGCGGGGAGCCAGGAATCCCCCATCAGGCTCTGTCCCAGCAGAGCAGGCGCAGGGCCCAGTTCGGAGTGGTCCTGGGTGGGAGGTGGGAGACGCTGTCTGAGGCCATAAGACTCGACGGGGCGGCCTTCAGACTGGGCCGGGGTGCGGCCCGCCAGGCAGCGTGTTGGCAAAGGCGCCCTGGGCTGGGGGGACCGGGGGGCGGGTCGCGTAGACGGAGCGGGGAGGAGAAGGCTGGGAGCTGGCGGGGGCTCCGGCTGGCAAAGGGGTGGGAGGACTGGGCCAGGCGAGGCCGAGGGTCCGGGCCCTCCCCAAACAGGCCTGGAGCCCAGAGTGACAGTGGTGCGCGGGCCAGCGGGGTCAGCGCCAAGGGCCTGGCGAGCAGCCGCGGGCTCCGGGGGAGCGTCTCGGGTGGTTCTTGGAAAGCGCTGCCGCCGGGCCCAGCTGGAGCTGGAGCAGCGCCGCTCTGCGTGGCTACATTCTTGCCCGACAAAGCTGCCCTCCGGCCCCGCGCCCGGCCCTCTCCTCTTCCTGGACCCTGCGGGCCCCTCCCCCGCCCTGCGTAACCTGGGCCCGAACTCAGCCAGAAGCGGGCCCTGCTGGGGCCCAAGCCCGGCTCCAGGACCCGCCCAGGAGGAAGCGGGGAGGGCCGGGGGTCGTGGGAGGCGGCCTGGACCCGGAAGATGTCTCTGCCCGTGGCTGGCGTCTGGGCCCAGGAGCCCTGGGGCCGGCGGGACACACGGGGCGGGACCTCTGGCCGAAGCACAGGCCACAGCTGGGCTCGGGGCGGAGGGTCCAAGTGGTGTTTCTGTCCGGGGAAAACCAGCCCGCGCCCCTCTCCCCAAAGACAGGCACCAGGCGGCCAAGTTGGTGAATCTTTTTATAAAACACGGGGGCGGGGGGCTCTCGAGGGCGATGGTGGACGTGGCCCCAGAGCAGAGGGAGGGCGCGGCTACACGAAGATCTGGATGCGGTCGCGGATGGGCTGGCGGCAGATGGGGCAGGCGCTGAGGGCGGCGCCGCAGGGCGCGCAGGCGCCGTGGCCGCACTGGAACACGAGGCGGATGTGGCTGTCGATGCAGATGGGGCAGGTGATGCGCTCCTCCATCTGACGGTAGCGGCTCTGCAGCTCCTCCACCAGCTGCCGCGGCGGGCCGGGCGCCAGGGCCGCGCTGGCCACCTCCGTGCCGTCTGCGGCGGGATTAGGCGCGGGCGTGGGGGTTAGAGCGGACGGTCGGAGGGGGTGGGGTACGGCCCGAGCCTACTCCTCCCGGCCGAGCCCACCCACCTGGCCGCAGCTTCTTGCTGATGAGCACCTGGCACCTGATGCACTTCTTCATCCTGCTCGCGCACTCTGCGGGGTGCGGGGGGGTGCGTTGGGCGGGGCCGCACCACCCCCTCCTCCTCCTCACCCCCACCGCCTCCCCGCGGCCCCGCACTCACCCTCGCACACGGTGCGGTGCTGGCACGGGGAGAACAGCACCAGCAGCGCCAGCTCAGAGCACACTAGGCACTCGGCGGCCTCCGGCCCTGCAGGCACGGCTGCGTGCAGGTTGGACGCGGTGCTGGAGGTGCTGAGCGCAGTCCTGGGGCCTGGGGCTGCGCCTCCGCCCGCCTGCCGCTCCCTGCAGGTGGAGGAGCAGGGGAATGACAGGGCCCGCCACCGCCGCACCAGCCCACCACGCCCTGCACCAGCTCACCGGAAGCGCTGGGCACAGCCCTGCAGAGCCTTCAGAACTCGGCCCTCCACAGCCAAGTCCAGCGGGGAGCGGCCGCGGTGGTTGGCGTAGCTCACGTCCCCGCCCTCCAGCGCCAAGAAGCAAGCGACCGCGGCGCCCACTGTCAGTTCTGCGCTGGTTGGGAGGCCCGAGGCCTGCAGCTGGGGGCAGACAGAGGCTGTAAGGGGAGCACCAGCTGCCCCAAGGAATGCTGAGACACCCCCACCCCCTTTTCCAGGCTGCTCAGGGGCACAGAATTGCAGGGACGCTGGCCACACAGGTGACAGGGATAGAAGACACCTCCTGCAAACGGCAGGCCTGGGGGCTATCCCTCCCCCAAGGGAGTGGGCAGTCAGGTCCTGCCTGGGGCTTGCAGCCAGGTGCATGGCCCACCTCTGCAGCCCCAGCCCACACCTGCTCACCCTGGACAGCAGCTGCAGAGTCCCAGGGTCCCCCCGGACCCCATCGGCCGCCAGGGGCTGCAGCTGGTGCCGCCGCAGGGCCACGTGCAGAGCCGTGTCACCGTCCTCGTCCTCGGCGTTGACACTGCAGCCAGCGTCCACCAGCAGTGGCACCAGCCCCACGTGGGCCTGCTGCACAGCCAGATGCAGGGGGGACTGGAGCTTACGGTTTCGAACATTCACATCACAGCGGCCCTGGGAGGCAGGGGGCACAGGCTCAGCCTGGGGCCCGGGGACCCTGACTCCTACCCCGGACAGCGGGGCCTGTCCTCACCTCTTGGATGAGAACCTGGGCCACCTCCCGGTGGTTGTTGAGGGCGGCCAGGTGCACCGCCGTGAAGCCGTCCTCCTTCTTGGCGTCCACCAGCTGCCGTGCCCAGGCCAGGATCCTCCTGACCGCTCTGTGGAGCAGGGAGGGGTCTGGGTTGGGGGGGTCCCAGAGTGGCCCAGCAGCGCGGTGGGTGCCTATCCCGGGCTGTGCCTGCCCCAAACTCACAGCGTGTGGCCCTTGAGTGACGCGTGGTGCAACAAGGTGAAGCCCTGACTGTTGGTGGCAGTGACATCGATGCCCGGCACCTCTGTGAGGACCTCCACGATGCCACTGGCGCCAGCGCCCGCAGAGATGGCATAGTGCAGGGGCGTGTTGGCCTGGGCATCCTGTCAGTGGTGGGCCAGTGGTCACTCGGTGGCAGGGCTCCTTGACCCAGGGATAGGACCAGAGGACCCCACACTCACGGGCAGGTTGACGTCACAGCCCAGCTCACACAGGGCCCGCACCACCTCCTGGAAGCCCCTCTGCACGGCCACGTGTAGCGCTGTGCTCCGGGCGCTGTTCAGAGCATTGGCCTGGCACCCCGCAGCCAGGAGCAAGCGGGCCGCCTCGGGCTGGTTCCTGACGGGAGAGGAGGCGGGAGGGTGCTGTGCCCACTGGCAGAACTGCAGGCCCAGCCCCCACCGAGCCTCCTGGCCTCACCCCAGGGCTGTGTAGTGCAGAGCCGTGTTGCCCTCATCGTCCGGCAGGTCCACGCCCGCCCGGGCCTGCAGCAGCAGACGCAGCAGCTCCACCTGGCCCAGGTAGGCAGCCACCTGCAGGGCCGTCCTGCCCTGGTTCTTGCTGTCCACCTGCCAGGAGCACTGCTGGTCAGTTCTGGTCCCCTGCTCCCCTCCCCCGAGGGGGTGGGCCAAGCCTGGGATCAGGGGGGTCTCAGGAGCGTGCCTGCTCAGGGTGTCTCCGCAGCAGGTCCAGAGCCCGGGCCACGTTGCCCAGGGCCACCTCCACAACCAGCCGCCCGGGGTGCTCCAGGTCGATCTTCTGGGCTCGAAGCTTATCCAGGATAACACTCAGGGAGCCTGGGGGCGAGGGGCGGAGGGAGGGGAGGCGGTTAGGCAGGGGCCAGGGCAGCACCCCCACACACAGGCGGACACTGTGGGTCCCGCACTTTTGTTCTCCCGGGCGCGCTCAGCCACATCCAGGTTGGCATCCTCCTCAGGCCGATAGGCCAGCAGGCAAGAGGGGCTGAAGGTCCACAGCTGACCACCGACTGCCACACGTAGGTTCCCGTCTCCAAAAACCTTCACCACCTTCCCGATTTGGCCCAGGGCCTGAGGAGAGGGGGGTCACAGGCCAGTCTTCCCGGGTGTGAGGGAGGACGGCGAGGGGAGGGAGGAGGGAGAAGGAGGGGAGTGGGGGGGTCTCACAGGCGCCATGTCATCTGTCCACTCGCCGTGCCCGGCCTGCAGCCGCTTCACTGTGTCCAGGTCATCCATGACCCGCACCACGTCGCCCACCCAGAAGTTGTGCTGAGTGAGAGAGAGGCCTGTGAGGGGCCCTGACCATGGGGCTGCCCAGGGTCGTGGAGCAGGAGGAACCCCCAATCAAGCTCCACAGGATAGGCTGGCCTGAACTTGATCCTAACCCCTGACCAGAAACACAACCACAGGGTCTGGCTGGACAAGGCCACTGGTGACCAGGGTAGCCCTGGGTAGCTCAGTCCCTATGCCCCAGGGGTGACAGCTAAAGAGACAGCAGTGGATCCAGACCAGACAGAAACCAGTTCTCGGCAGGTGGGACACTCAGACAGGCCTGTCCTGCACAGATGGGGAGCAGGAAGCATGGCCATGGCCAGAGCAGAAGGCGTGGGGTATGGCCCCAGCATGACCAGGGGCAGGGGGACAGACCAGGGCCTACTCCCCACTCACAACCCCCCGACTTTGTCCCCTCACCTGCATGCAACTCGCTCTAAACTGTCTCATGACCCCACACACCCTCCTTGGAGGTCCTTCAGGTCCTGAGCTGGTGACAGCATGGCCCCTCCTTCCCAGGGCCCCCATCTATGGATGTCCCCTTCCCAGCTGCCCATCAACCTCCCACCTCCATCCCAGCTGGGAAGTCCTGCTTCCGAGATGCCCCTTCCCAGCCTGCCACCATGGGCCAAGCATCACCCTGTCCTACGGGCCTTGCCGAGCCATCACCATCCCACATACACCCACGGGGCATGGGAGAAAGTAAGGCAGCCCCGTGGCCTCCTGCCCAGAGCTGTGATGGCTTCCTTAGGCTCTGCCCAGCTGCCAACACCGTGCCTTGCCCTCCTATGTCCCTTCACACCTCGATCCCCTAAGCCCTTGACTCCTCCTCAGGGATGAGCAGGTCCACGGAGGGGTGTGAGGGAATGGACAGGGCTCGCCCCGCCCCCCATGCACCTTGGTGAGAGCACCCGGGTGGAAGGTCCAGCGGGTCTCGTGGCTGAACTGCACACGCACGTCCCCACGGTCCGTGATGCGGTGCACGGTGCCCGTCTGTCCAATAAACTGTGGCAGGTCGTGGAGGCTGTGGCTAGGGGTCCAGGGGAGTGGGGAGGGGAAGGCACAGGGCTAATGGGCGGGCAGCTCACCTCCGCCATCCTGGGGCTCCACCCGCCATGGCCTTCCTGCATCTCCCTCAGGACGTCTGTGTCCAGCAGACACGTGACCTTGTCCCCAGGCTGGAAGGGCTGGCCGTCAGCACTCACCCGGCGCTGCAGCTCTGCGGGCTCGCCTGGAGGCAGGCGCAGGCCCAGCTCAGGCGGCGCCCCCACACCCTGGGCCCACCCCCGGAGACCCCAGCCCAGTCCCACGCAGGTTCAGCCAGGCCGGGCGGCCCTTACCCAGCCTCGGGAGGTGGTCCTTGTAGTAGAAGCCGCCAGCCGCCTCCCCCACACACTTGAGGTCCACCTTGCCCTTGTGCCCCACACGGTACACGTTGGTGGTGCCATCGGCCCAAGTTACACTGGCCACACTCCGGCCCGTCTCCACGTCCCAGCCACGGATGTCTACCACTCGGCCTGGCTTCCCTTCCCCTCCTGGAGATAGTGCCCACCAGCCGGCTAAGCCTGTGCCAGGAGGCACAGCCATAGCCAGTGCCAGCCCAGCCCCACCTCCCACCTGGACCCCCACTCACCGTCCTGCGAGCCCCACTCCCAGTCGGGGCCCCGCACCACCTTTGCCCCCTGGAAGATGCCCCTCAACGGGATCCTTGGGAGGCCCTGGCGGGGACTCAGTGTGACCCTGCAAGAGAGTGTGACCTGGGCCATGCAGGGTGGCAGTGTGAAGGCACCGGCCTCTGCCCAGCCTAGCCTCACTCCCTGCGCCCAGGGCCCATGACGGCTGGCCCAGCAGTACTGAGCCCTCCACCCTCGGCCTGGAGCCTGCTGACCATGTTCCTCCAGGGGGCCCTCCCCGATGCACCCCAGGCCTCCCTCACAACATGGCCTGCCCCCTAAGCTCGGCACAAGGCCTGGTCCAGGGAGGGCCAGCTCAGGCAATGGAGGAAGGGAATGCGGGCTTGGCCACAGGTGCCCAGACAGCTGACCCTGCGCTGCCTCTGCCCACACGTGGGGTGTGTGAGTGTCAAGGACACAGGGATCAGGAGGGTCTCTCTGGGTGCCCCCCAACTCAGCAGCCTTGTTCCGAGCCTAATCTTGCCACACCCCCCACACACACACACAGCAAAGGAGGCTCCCAGCCAGACCACAGTTCCTGCCCTGTGTGCCTTGGGGCTGGCCCTGTATGGGCCGCCCACTGCCAAACCCAGTACCTCCAACGGGAGCCCCTGGGTGGAAGATCCAGCGGGTCTGGTGGCTGAACTGCACACGTACCTCAGGCCACCTCAGTGCCCGCCATGGCTATACTGGGGAGCCACGCCCGGCTCTGGGGTTGGCACCAGGACCATGGCACCACCTGCTCAGAGGACAATGGTCGCTTTCCCCAGCGGACGGAGGCCAGAGTGACCATGACTCGGCCATTCTTCAGGGAAATGGCCCAGGAAGGCCTGCCCTGCCCCTGGGGAAGTTAGCAGAGGGCCGAGGGCTGTCAGTGTGAGAGGCGCTGGCCAGGGTCACCTGCTCCGTGGTCAGCTTGGCGGCAGGGGCGTGGACTCACGGGCGGGAGTGGGCTGTCTCGTAGCGCTCGAAGGCGTGCGCCAGGTCGTGCTTGTTGTTGAGGTAGCACTGCGTGCACAGGTCGTAGTCGGCGCAAACGCGGCACTTCCAGCGCATGCCACGCAGCCCGTGCTTCTTGCAGCAGTCACAGATGATGTTGGGGTGCCGCACGCCTGGGGGTGGGGCAGGGTCAGGGGGGGTGGGCGCACCCCGCCCCCCGCCCGCCCCACGCACGCACCGATCTGGGCGTTGTCATAGAGAAGCAGGTCGTGTGCGCCCTGGTAGCCCGCGCGGTAGTTGGTGCGGGTGCCGTGGTCCCACTGCACGACCACAGTGCGGTCGGGGGTCGAGGGGCTGCCGTGGCGGCCGAGCTCCACCACCGTGCCCACGCCGCCCTCGCCGCCGTCCTGCTGGCCCCACTTCCAGTCTACACCCCGCACCACGCGCATGCCCACCTGCACGCCCGCCTGGGGGTCTGGGTCCATGGTGGGCGGCGCTGCTCTGGGACCTGCAGGCAGAGGGCACCCTCAGGCCACAGTGGGGCTGCCAGAGAAAGCGGGATAGGCACCCAAGGAGAGGGAGGGGTGCGGGGAGAAGCGTAGTGGACATGCGGGCTGGGGACCAAAGGAGGCCCGTAGCTCATGGAGGGGAGGGGGCAGCCAGGGAGAGCAGCCTAAGGGTGGGGGTGGCACGTCCTGGGGTGGGTGGGCACCCCTTTGAAGGGTCCCTCCAGCTGCCTGGAGACTCGCCCTGTGGTGACTCGGGTGGGGGCGTCCCCAGGAGAGGATGTGGATCCCTGGGACCAGGGGACAGACCTGGCAGGGGAGGCCCCCGCAGCACGTGCTCACTAGGAAGCCCAGTGCTGGGTGTTCGCAAACAAGTGGACTTGGCTCCAGGCAGCAGTGGAAGGTCGGACAGCAAAGCTGACGGAGGAAACAGACGGTGCAGTGATTGACGGGTGGACAGCGCTACCATTCAGAACGGCTGCTCCTGAGGACACGAGAGACGGCAAGGGCGGGGACAGCCCACCCAGCCGGTTTGCCGTCAGCACATCCCATGAAGGGTCGCACCTGCCCCGTGAAAAGGGCGCCCACCTCAGCGAACAGAGCAGGCATCCCAGAGAAAACATGGACCGGGGGCCGCCCAACCGCCAAACCACACGGGCCGGTCACCAGGCCGCTGCTCGCCGGTGTGGTACCTGCAACGGCCCCATTTATAGAAAGGCCACCAACAGGACAAGCAAATCCAGGCGCTGGAGTCGGGGGGCAGAGGCAGAGGCACAAGTGGCCTGGGGGCCCCAGGGCCAGGGAGGTGCTACCCCTCGACCTGGAAATATACAGCTGCCTGCTCACCTGGAACACTGGGCTGTGACCTGTGCCCCACTAAATGCTCCTCACAAAGGCTCTTGCGCAGCATGAAGCCTGGAGGACAGTTAAGAGAGAAGCCTCGGGACTTGCAGGCCTGGGAGGTAAGACCACTCTGTTTCCGGGGAGTGTGCCTGAGGGGTGCATAGGACCTCACGTGGGGTCAGGACTCTGCAGGGGGAAGGCTTGGGGGGCACCACCAGGGCAGGGCTGGGTGCAGTCGGGCAACTGCACAGCACTGGGCACTGAGGCCAGTCCAGGGAGGAAGGCCACATCCCCCTCCACCGGGCCCTGCTGCACCCCCAGCCTGACACACTCGGCGCCCCAGGCCTGGCCAGCTCAGGGAACACCTGCCTGGCTGAGGCCACAGACGGGAAGTGAGGAGAGGCAGTGGCCAGCTGCAGGGGCCCGCCCGCTGCCCCGCATCCAGCACAGGGTCTTTGGCCCCTGCCCAGCCTGAGGGTCCAAGCGCTGAACCCTCATAGACTCAGGGGTACAAGCCGCACAGGCAGCTTGGTCTGCAAATCCCCCTTCCTTGCGGCAGGTCCCTGTGAGGGCTCCTTCCCCTCCCCAACCCCGGGACCTCTGGGGCTTCCACAAACGGGCACATTAAACGAACCTCTCTGACCAGCCACTAATCAGGAGCCTTTCTCAGAAACGCTAGTCACTGCTGGTTCGCCCAGAGGCTCAGCTCCTGACCCTGCTGCCGCAGTCCTGCCCTCCCCTCCCCTGAGGTCTCCAGGCCCCCAGGCCACTGCAGCCAAAGGGGCCACATCAAGAACGACCCGTGAGAACGCTCCGACTGGTGCCCGGGCAAGGAGGCGGGTCCTGGGGCTGCCACCTTGGCAGTCAGGCTGGCAGGCCTCCCATCAGCAGCTGCCACTTGTGTCTGACTCAGCTGAGCAGCACCAGCCTGGGGGTGGCCTGTGGGCCGCGCTGAGGCCCTCACACCTCTCCCCGCCCTCATGCACCTGCTGAGCCACAGGTGGTCAGAGTGGCCTCTTTCCACAGCTACAGACAAGGGTGGACACATGGGCCCAACCGACGCCCCTGCTGGCAGAGGCCCCCCAGCCAGATAAAGAACTCAGGCAGCCCTAGCCAGTGTGGCTCAGTGGATAGGGCGTCCCGCCTGAGGACTGAAGGATCCCGGATTCGATTCTGGTCAAGGGCACATGCCCGGGTTGTGGGCTCGATCCCCAGTAGGGGGCATACTGGGGCAGCCGATCCATGATTCTTATCACTGATGTTTCTCTCTCTTCCTTCCTCTCTGAAATCAATAACAATTTATTCTAAAAAATAATTGTTAAAAAAGAACTCAGGCAGAAAATGACCCAAGTGCTGCGGCCAGACAGGACGGCGTGCCCTGTGGGCCCGGCCCCAGCCTGCGGGCAGCCACCACACCTGCCTGTCTACTGGCCTCCAGGACCCCTGGCATGTGCTGCAGGACCATCTCCAACAAGCCATGAGGCAGGGGCACCCTGAGCAGGGGGCCCTGCTAGCATGGTCCTGCCCTCAAGGATGGGCACAGGATGGAGGGGCACAGGGGGTGGGGGGCCTGACAGATCTGTGAAATCGGGCCAGGCCTCACTCAGCTGGTGAATGGCTGCATGTGGGCCGCAGGATAGGGTTACCAGGGCACCTCCGGCCAGTACCTGATGTCTTCACACCCGATATTTTTAGCTCAGCCAGACAGTTCTCCAGCCCCGGCCAGGAAACCACCACCGTCCAAGGGCTGACCCTCTCGGGAGCCCACCAGCCCACATGGGACGCGCCCAGGTTGGGGCACTAGCCTTCGGTCCCCTCCACCCCTCACCTCTCTTGCCCAAACCAATACCCCTTGAGGACGACAGTGGAGAACAGAGGAGAGTCCTGTCCGGGGCACCCATGGTCTGAGAGCCCTTCTATCACCGCCCTTCCACACCCCATCCTGGGGGTCTTGGGGTCTGCCTGAGCAGGGCCTCCAGCAACACCTGCCCACTGCCCCAGCCTCAGGAGCACCTCAGCACAGCATCCCAGGCCCCTCGGGAGGCGAGCCAGGTGCTCTCCAGGCCTCTCCACCACTTTCTTCCACCCACTTCCCTGCCTGGTCTTTATCATCTTCCCCCCTGGAACCCAGCACACGGCCAATTAGATTCCACATGACACCGGGTCCTGGGGTCAGAGTTCACCCCCCACCCCAGGAGGCCCCACCAGGGTGTGACGGAGGGTCAGGAGCTGATAGGAGCCAGGAAGGGAGCCCCATTCCAGCGGGGTATGCACCCAGAGTCACTGCTTTTCCTTCCTTTACCAGAACCACTGTTCTCTGGCAGCTGCCCGGGAGGCCAGAGGCTGGGTCCGTGGCTGGCACTCAAACCCACCCAGAGGCTGTCGCTGAGAATGTCTGCAACGACTCCAAGGCTGCCAGGCGTCAGGACTTGTGTGATGGACGTGCTTTAGCAAAATCAGAACTCACCTCAGAACACACACCAGCCTCGAGCCAGCGTCCCGGACATTTCGCTTCTAGTTCCTGGGTCACAAACTTTCTCAGCCACCAAGATGCCCTATTGGAAACCAGGAGCAATCGCCAACACAGAGCACAGCCAACCCAACAGCCAGCGAGTCTGGAGAAAAATGGATTAAAAGATGGTTTCAGCCAGGCCAGCGTGCCACTGAGGACCAGGAGGGTCCGGGTTCGATTCCCGGTCAGGGCACAGGACCGGGTTGTGGGCTCCATCCCCAGTGGGGGGCGTGCAAGAGGCAGCTGATCCATGATTCTCATCATTGATGTTTCTATCTCGGTCTCCCTCTCCTTTCGTCTCTGACACCAATAATATATGTGTGTGTGTGTGTGTGTGTGTGTACTTTTTAAAAAAATATATAGTTTATTGATTTTTTACAGAGAGAAAGGGAGATAGAGAATTAGAAACATCGATGAGAGAGAAACATCGATCAGCTGCCTCCTGCACACGTCCCACTGGGGATGTGCCCACAACCAAGGTCCATGCTCTTGACAGGAATCGAACCCAGGACCCTTCAGTCCGCAGGTTGACGCTCTATCCACTGAGCCACACTGGTCAGGGCTGTGTGTGTACTTTTTAAAGGTGGTTTCGAATCGGCAGCATTTACCGCAACCAAACAAGTGGCCTGAGCCTGCTGTCAACTGCCAGCCTGCGGGGCAAAGCTCTTTACAAACCGGGGACGGGGTACAAGTGTTCCCCAATTTGTGAACCTTTTATTGGGAAAAACGTAAAATCTGTTGAGACTAAATCACATGTTTAAAAGGCTGTCACATGTGCCCAGGAGTTGGGTAGACAGAGGCAGCCACTCCCCACTCCTCTCCCTGCGCCCCTAGCGCCCGCTGCTGCAGCTGCTGCTGCTGGAATCAACGCCCGGTGTGGACCATCAACAGGCACCTGTCATGTGGCAGCTCTGGCTGAGACAAATGGACATGCCGGCGGGGGGCGGGGACCCTGAGACAGAACTGAGGAACCCAGAGCTGACCCAGATGAGACCTGCTAGGGGTGGTCCAAAGGAAGGGCAGGGTGGTCACCACCCAAGTGGACACTTGCAGGCGGCCAGGGTCACGCCCCAGCCACTGCACAGGATGATGGCGGCTGGGATGGTGGATACTCAGGCCACAGAGCCATGGCCAGAAGGGGCCCCCAGGAAGGCCAGGGTTTGCCATGCTTCCACCAGCTCAGGCGGCCTGGTCCCGGCCCCGCTGGTGCCCACCTGGTGCCCGCTGGGAGTCTGTCAGGCACCTTCGCTTGTTTCTTCAATTGGCTCTGGACTCAGGGTGCGGGGGATGGGGGGGCCAGGATGATCTATCAGCACCGCCTCCCCTGGCCACTCCCCAACACATACTCACGAGCAAGCATCACCCTCCGACATGGCAGCAGGCAGACCAGCTCCGCAGGGCGAGCGCCAAGCCTGGCCGGCCCGAAGCGCACCTGCCGGGCGGGCCAGGCCCCTCGCTGCCCGCCGCCAGCCCCCCGGACTGCAGCCCGATGCGTGGAGAACCGGGCGCCTGCACTGAGCTCGGCGCAAGCCCCAACCGGCGGCGGGAGGGCACAGTGAGCACCCGGCGGGCGGGCCTGGCTGCCCGCTTTCCACCTGCCTGCCGTGTCCTCCGGTCCCGCTGCGCGCCCTGCGGTCTGGGGCCGCCTGGAGGGGAGCGGGGCGGGCGGGGGGGGGGGGGGCAGCCCGGCCCTGCAGACGCCAGCGCCCGCCCGCGGGGGGCAGCGGGGCGCCGAGCCGGGCGGGCCGGACAGGACGGCCGGCGCCCACCCCCAGGCGCACCCCGCCTCGCCCTCCCGGGCCGCCCCGCCCCCTGTCATTCCATCTCCTTCCCGGGAAGTCGCCCAGGCCCCGGGCGGCTGGCCGACCCCGGCCCCGGCCGCGGTGCCACCACTGCCGACCCCTCCACTTGCCCGGAAGTTTGCGTCCCGCGGCGGGAGCTCGGGGACCTGAGGAGCCAGGGTCTGTCAGCCGCCGGCCGGCCCGCGGCCCCTCCGCGCCTCAGCACCGGCCAGCCGGGCCACCCCGTCACCGCGCCCGCGCCCACCGGCCGAGGCTGCCGAAGTCCCTTGCGCTCGGGCTCCTGGGGCCGCTGCAGGGCCTGCCGGGAGTTGTAGTCCACAGCCCGCGGGCGCCAGGAGCGGGGGCGGGCCTAAACCACAACTCCCAAGAGGCCCCGCGGCGGCGCTGACGCCAGCGGCTGCAGGGGGAGCTGCGGTCTAGCGGGGGAGCCGGCGGGCAGGGGTGGTAGGGGGACCCCAGGTCCCGAAAGGTGGGAAGAGGCCTGCTTCCCCGGGAAGAGCTAGGGCTCCAGCTTAGCTTTGCACCGCCGCGGACGCTGGGCGCGTTCGCGTTGGACAGCGTAGGACGCAGAGGACTGCGGTGTCCTCAGGGGACTGTGGCCACGCCGGGGACAGGGGCCGAGCGGCGTGCGCCCGAACGGGAAGAGGTCGGGGTCCCCGAGGGCCAAGCACGCGCGGGGACGGAACTGGTCGCCAGGGGGCCAAAGTCCAAGTAGCTAATCCGGGCAGCGCGCGAACCAGGGGTCAAGCTCTTCCTTCCCGGGGGCGGGGGCTGCACCGGAAGTACGTCAGGGATGGGCGGGTCACCCTCGCCGGACCCTAGGTGGCGCAATATGGTTCGGAGACGCGTTCCGTTGCCCGGGAGACGGAGGCTGCGGATGCCTGGGCGTCTCTGTCTGCAGCATCTTTGACCACCCCGGCCCTGGGGACGCTGAGATGAGGCGTGGTCACGGCAACTCGCTTAAATCAAAGTGACGCCAGTACAGAGCTTTAATCCACGCAGAACGGAGGACATGGGAAAAGTCACTCTCGTGTGCTCCGCAGAGGCAAATACTTTAAATTCTTGTAGCTTTTCCTATAGAAACAGGAACCTCCATGTTTCTAAGCCAGAGGCTGCTAGTCCTTTATGTGTTTAGACATTTATGTGGGCTTCCAGATAGGGTCAGCGAGAACTCTATCTCCAAAGAACCCCGCCACCTCCCCGCCGCCCATGGCCACGTGACCTTCCTACCCATTAGGATTACATCACCTGCCCGGTGCTGGCTGTTATTGCATACAACCCTGCCTCCGTTCTTACACAGTAATTTTTTTTTTCCCCCTCTGAGTTAATACCTAGTATTTTTCTTTTACCTAGAATTTTACTAACTCATACCTAATTTCCCCCCAAGGCTCTAACATCTTTGCCACATGCCTATTGATAACATTTTCCAAAGGCGCAGACACATTCTATTTAATTCCTGGAGACCACTCTGCCAGAGCCCCCCCGTCCTCCTGTTCCAGTCCACACTGAGTGTTTCCAAGCCCATGCATAGCTGTCATCTTGTGCTTTTCCCCAGTCATCTAGTCTGCCTTTCCCCTGTGCTGGAGTCGGTTTCCTGGAATCTGCTGACCCCCTTCTTGGTCTGCTCTCTCATTTTACTGAAGTCAGCCTTCTAGTAGCTTCCTGGGAAGGGTCCATATCTGAAGTGTGTTTATTCTACTCTCACTCTGATAGTTTGGCAGGATATAGAATTCTAGGTTGGAAATACTTTTCCTTCAAGGTATTTGAAGTCATAATGGGTTTTTTTTTTTTTTTTCTTTCGGCTGCCAGCGCGGCAGTTGAAAACTCTAAAGCTGTACTAATTCCTAACGATTTGTATGGGATATGTTTGTCCTCTGAGAAAGCATTTAGGATCTTATCTTTATCCTCAGTGTTGCCAAGTGTCACAATGATTCACCTCAATGTGGTCCTTTCTACCCATGGATCTACGCACACAGTTGTCTTATTCATCCCAGAGGCTCCTGTCCATCTACTTGGGAGCTTTTTCTTTTAATACTAGGGGCCTGGTGCACAAAAATTTGTCCCTCAGCCCAGCCTGTGCCCTCTCGCAGTCTGGGACCCCTCAGGAGATGTCCACCGGCTGGCGTGCCTGGCCAGCCTGGGTGAGGGGCTGATGGCTGTTTGCAGGCTGGCCAAGTCCCCCAGCAATGACCCTCACCCCATGGGGGCATGGCCAGCCTGGGTGCTCAAGGCCATTTTCAGGCTGCCCACAGCTCCCATTGACCCAATGTCCCAGCGAGGCTGGCTAGAATCAGGTTTCTGGGGTTTATCTACCTTCTATAATTGAAACTATGTTGCTTTGAGCAGAGGCCCAGCCGGCCGAGGCAGGCAGTTTCCTCCAAATAGAAGCTTCCTGTTTGCTCTAGCTCTGTGGCTGTCTGCCTCCATCTTGGCTGAGTTAAATTGCATACAGTCACTCTGATTGGCTGGTGGGCATGGCTTGGCTGGTGGGCATGTCTTAGGTGTCTCAGAGTGCTGGTTAATTTGCATATTACTCTTTTATTAGATTAGATATTTTTATTGATTTCAAAGAGTAAGGGAGAGGGATAGAAACATCAATGATGAGAATCATTAATGGGCTGCCTCCTGCTTGTCCCTCACTGAGAATTGAGCCTGCAACCCGGGCATATGCCCTGACTGGGAATTGAACCATGACCTCCTGTTTCATAGGTCAACACTCAACCACTGAGCCATGCCAGCTGGGCTCTTTAGTTCATTTTTGTTTAAAAAAAATGTTATTGATTTGTGAGAGAAAAACATCAATTTGTTGTTACATTTAGTTATGCATTTGTTGGCTGATTCTAGTATGTGTCCTGACCAGAGGCGAACCCCACAACCTTGGAGTATTGGGATGACGCTCTAACCCACTGAGCTACCCTACCAGGGCCTACAAATTTGTTTTAGTTAAATTGTAGGACACTGGTCAGTGTCTGCGGAGACCTGGAGAGTTGCTGGATGGTTTAGAAACACACATGGGGCTCTCCCTTTCTGAATTCATGATTACGCTCCCGGATTCCTTTCCACACACACACAACGTTCTTCGTACGTGCATTTTTCTCATTTTAGTTTAATTATCGATTCTTCAAAGACTTTCGCCTGCTCTCTGCATTGACTCTCCCATCCCGGTTTCTTCTCTCCATTTGCTCTGGTCTGTCCACTTCCAGGTGGAAGCTTTCCTCAAATGTCTGGCAAGCCTTCTTTCCCTGTTGAAATCTGAGAGTGAGACACTGTGTTGGGGAGGATCAGGCCCCACGGACAGTGTCAGAAAAACCTTCCAATAAAAGTGTCTTAAACAAGACAGAGGATGGGTCTTCTCTCAGGTACAGGTAGTCCAGGGCTGATTCCTCCACGGGGGAGTCCAGAAGGAGGAACCCGGAGGAGCATCTACCACTGACATCCCATTGGCCAGACCTTGGCACAGTCACAGCTGCAAGGGAAGCTGGGACGTGTAGTTTTGCAGGCGACCTGCCCAGGTAAGCTGGTGGTGAAATCCCTAAGAAATAAAGGAAGAATGAATATTGGGGACAATGGCAGTCTCTGCCCTTAACCGCTGGGTAACACCCTGCTCACCTGAGCAGCGCTCAGCACCCCTAGGCCCCTGCATCTTGGGCAACCTGGTGAAGGTTTCCTCTGGGTCTCCCTTTCCCCTCCCAGGGTGCCGGTCTGCCAGACTTCCTTCTGGACAGGAGTCGGGAAGGGAGCCTGCTTGCCCCAGCCCACGGAGTGCAGATTTCCATTTACCTCCCTCTTTTCAGTCTATTCCGTCTGGAATCCTCTCAAGTTCAACAGACAGCGTCCACTCTGCAGTGCTTGCTAAGAACTGGGCACATGTGTTTTCACAGGCAATCTTTACCAAGCCCGACCAGCCAGGGGGTATTGTCCACCCCGACTTACAGAGAAGGACCCCAAGAAAGGGGGCCGGGACATGTGCCCACCCAGGGCCTTGGGGCAGCGGGGTGAGAAAGGACACACACCACACACTCCCCAAGGTCCGAGGCCCGGACATACGGCTGCGTTGCCCAAGGGAGGAGGGTGAGGTGGGACTGCCAGCCGGACAGACCTCTGTTCAGGCTGGAGTCTCACCTGCCTTTCCCTGAAACATGTCTCTGGGACCCGAGTTGACCAAAATTAGGTGCAGACGAAATAGATGCATCTGGAGGACAGTTGCTCTTTGGCCTCAGGACGGGGAAGACTTCCTCAACACCCGAACCTCAAATCCAGGAAGGACAAGGCCCAAAGTCAAGCATTTCGGTCTGGCTGAAGCGCTACAGGCAAAGCCAGGGGCCAGAAACCGCAGCTCTTTGCAACTTGCAAACGGCTGAGGCCACACCGCTTGATAAGAAGAGCAGATTTTAAAATGAAGAGCTCTCGCCTCCACTTTCAAAGGCATGACCCCTGCGGCATTCCTGAGAGCGAAGGGGAAGCTAGGGGAACTGTCCTCCCCGCGGCCGGCAGGTGGCGGTCGCCGCCCGCCCGCAGCTGAGCGCCCAGGAGATCCCGGAGACCCAGACGGGGGGCGGGGGGGAGGGGGGAGGAGGGGAGGCGCCCAGGATGCTGTTCCCGGGGACCCGGGCGGAGGGCGCCTTAGTGCAGAGAGCGTCTGTTCCAGGGCGGGCTGGCCACAAAGTCTATGACCTCAAAGCTCGTTGGCCCACAGGGTGCTGCCCAGGACTTCCACGTGCCTCTCTAAGGCACAGAGCGCATGGGGCTCCCCTCCCCGAACCCCCTTCTCACTCTGCACTGTCATCTGCCCCACTCAGGCAGAGCACCTGCATTTGTCTCAGGCTCCCACCGCAGCCGATGTGAGCAAGCTGGCCCACCCCTCGGGTTCCCGGTGGGGTTAGGAGGGTCCCTAGATCACCATCGCTTTCTGCTTCCCTGGGGGAGCTCCTGAGCCCCCCCTCCCCCCAAAGCTGGGGCAGGGGGTCCAAGCCCAGGGCCCTCTCTGCTTGAGTAGAAAGGAGGAACCGGGGGCAGGGCCTGGAGGGTCCCTCTCCAAGCCTTCACCCCCAAGCTAGGTGCAGAGGCCTGGTTGTGGGTGAGGTCAGGGCCCTCCAGGCTAGGTAAGGGGGAGGGCTGGTTGGAGAGGGGAGGGGCGGTGTGTCTGACCCTTGGCTTCAGGCTCTGAGGCCTTGAGATCTGGTGCTGACCTGGACTTTTTTGAAAATGTCCAGGAACTCGTGATGCCCTAACAGGTTTGGCTCACTGGATAGAAGGTCAGCCTGGGTACTCAAGGGTACCGGGTTCGATTCCAGTCAAGGGCATGTACCTTGGTTGCGGGCACATCCCCAGTAGGGAGTGTGCAGGAGGCAGCTGATCGATGTGTCTCTCTCAGCGATGTTTCTCTCTATTCCTCTCCCCTCCTCTCTGTAAAAAAATCAATAACATATATATATATATATATATATATATATATATATATATATATATATATTTTAAAATGTCCAGGAACTCGTGAGGTTGCGGGTGGGGTGGGGCGCTCCATGGCTGTCCAGAGCTGGGGACCAGCCACTCAGCACTGCAGCCACGGCGTGTCTCCTCTCCCTCCCCCAGGTGAGAGCACCGTCCAGGAGCCCAGGGTCCGCAGTCCTTCTCACCTCCCTGCCCAGGACACAGAGCAGCCACAGCCAGAGGCGCACTCCCTGAACTGAGAGCTTCTTTGTCCACTCAGGCCAGGCCCTGTGCACTCAGCCCTGGAGGGCTGTCTGGAGCACAAGGAGGTGGAGGCAGGGATGGGATTGTGCGGCAAGGGCCTCGGGGCCCACCCTGAAGACTAGCGTAGGGGAAGGTGGGCGTGTGGGTGGGGGTTATCCACTGTGTCCAGCCCTGATCCCCTTCCGGGGCCACCGAGAGGGCTACCCCAGGGGTCCATCAGAATGGAGGGTGCTCCGCCTGTAGCTGCCTCTCTCCTGCGCAGAGTGAAAAAGTTTTCACCCAAGAAAGAAACATCGATCGCGCCCTTCCCGGTCGGCGCCATCCAACTCTAAAGGGGCAACAGCCTGGGGGAGCGAAGGAAAGCTTCTGGCCTCGCCTCCAGCCCCTTCCCCCCAACAGACCGGGACCCTTACCTTGGGTCCCCACGCGAGTGTGAGATGGGGCAGCGTGACCCGGGGTCTTGAGCGCTCCGGGCCGCGGCCTCCCCTCCCAGGCACTAAAGCAGTCGCGGAGTTGCCCTCGCGGCCGCGACTCGGGACCACAGCCCGCGGGAAAGCCTCGGGGCCGCGGGGGCGGGGGCCCACGTGCGCTCGCACGGCCGGAAGCGGGCGCTGGGAGCCTGGAGACCGCAGTGGCCGCCCCCACGGCTCACGCCCCCCTCCCTCGAGATCCACCCTCCAGGGGCCGGCAGGCCACGGCCCAGCGAGGGTTAAGGGGGGCGGGGCGTGGGGCGGCCCCGCCTCCGCCGTCGCGCCGGGTCCGAGCGCGCACGGGGCGCAGGAGCGGGTCCGAACGGGCGGCGGCGGAGGGCGAGCGCGGGGAGCGGCGGCGGCGGCGGCGCGGCCCGCGTGACCCTCCGCCCGCGCCCGCGAGCCCGCGTCCCGCTGCGCCAGGCCCCGCGGCAGGATGCGCGCCCTGCCGCTGCTGCTGCTGCTGCTGGCCGCCTGCGGGCCGCCGCCCTGCGCCGCGGCCGCCCCGACGCCCCCAGGCTGGGAGCCGACGGTCGACGCGCCCTGGTGCCCCTACAAGGTGCTGCCCGAGGACGCCGAGGCGGGCGCCGGGCGCCTGTGCTTCCGCAGCCCCGTGCGCGGCTTCCGCTGCCAGGAGCCCGGCTGCGCGGCGCACACCTCGGCCGGCCACGCGCTGCGCGCCAGCGTCCTGCGCAACCGCAGCGTGTTGGTGCAGTGGCGCCTGCCGCCGGCCCGGGCGCGCCGCGTGCGCGCCTTCATGCTCGACTGCTCGTGGCGCGGCGCCTACACGCGCTTCCCGTGCGAGCGCGTGCTACTCGGCGCCTCCTGCCGGGACTACCTGCTGCCCGAAGTGCACGAGGGCGTGCGCTACCACCTGTGCCTGCAGCCGCTGCCGCTGCACGCCGAGCACGCCCCCGCCGCCGAGGCCTTCGGGCCCACCGAGTGCGTGGAGTTCGTCGCGGAGCCGGCCGGCATGCGGGACATCGTGGTGGCCATGACGGCGGTGGGCGGCTCCATCTGCGTCATGCTCGTGGTCATCTGCCTGCTCGTGGCCTACATCACGGAGAACCTCATGCACCCAGCCTTCGGGCGCCCGGGCCTGCGCAGGCAGCCGTGAGCCGGAGGCGGCCGCGGGGGCTCTGTCCACCGACCGGTGCCCGGGAGGCGTCAGCCCGCCCTGCCCTCCGTCCCTGCTCCCTCCCTAGGCTGTCCGCGCAGGGCCCGCTGGAGATGGAGAGGGCGCGGGCCTGCGCGGGGACCTTGGAGTCATGCCACCACTTCACCAGCCAGCTATCCGCTTCTCAGAATCCAGTTCGAGACTGGCCCTTGGGCCTGTGGAGGGGTACGGGGCCGCAACCAGGGCCCTTCCCCTTCTCCAGAGGCCTTGTAGGGACTGTCAGGACATGGAGCGCCTTGTAGCCGGAGCCATTGGCACCCCGGGTCGTCGCCTGCACCTTCAGCCTGTGCCAAGTTGGAAAACCCAGGCCGTCTTCATTGCTTGGTTCCTGTGCGCTTCGCTGCTCCAGGCCCCTTTGGACCTTGTCCTCTCTCCACCCCACCCCGTGGGCTTAGGTTAGCCTTGTGCCTTAGTTTCCCCGGCCCAATGCGGGAGCCAGTCACCCGTTCTCGAGCAGCCCAAGGGGATGTGTGGTCCCCAGATTAGCAGGCTGGGCTGTGTGCGCTTTGGGCCAGAGTCCCCGTGGGTACCCCCCTTCAAGCTCTGCAGGAGCCTCTAAACAGTGCTTCACGGTGTGTCCCTCTGGGGTGTCTGACCAGCTGGGAGCCGGTTCAGTAGGTGGGGCCTGGCCTCCAGCTGCTCAGGGGTGAGTTCCGCTGACTTTGGGGGGAAGCTGGCAATTCTCCAGGCTGGGAGCCCCCCTTTTCATTTTGCAGTGCTGCCTCTGATGAGGACTTCCTGTGGTAAGTGGGGGCTGATGGCTGGGAAGAGGGGCCAGCGTTGGGTCCCAGAGGGCAGACCAGATGCCAGCCTTGCCCAGCTGGACCTTGCACTATGGTGTGGATCGCAAGCCTCCACCACAGCATGACCGACAGGACGCCCCCCCCCCTTCTCCTGCGCTGGGGCCAGGAGCCCAGAATTGACCAGGGATGCTGCTGCCCATACACCCACTGTGGCCGCAAGGCCGGCAGGGCCCCTCTCTGGGCAGACCTGCACGCCCTCGCTGAGGCTTCTTCCTGCACTGACCACCTGGCAGTGCCAGGAGGGGTGCGGCATGCCTGCCCTCCGTGTGAGCCCCTGGTGGTGACCACCTGAATCTGGCACTTCTGGAGTCACTGTGGCTAACTCTTCTCACTCTTGCCCTCGCCCCTGGTGTGCTGCTGGTCAGGTGTGAGCCTGGTGCCAGCGTCTAAACGTCCATTGTCCTTAGACTCAAATCACTGCTTTGTGTGCTTATTTGGGAGATGGGGGAAGCGGGGGAGGAGGAGGGGGAGCCGGGCCCCTTTCTTCTCTGCTCCTTCAAGCTCCTGGAGCGGCACCAGCAGCCCAGTTGCTGGCCCTGGACCCTTTGCCTGTTGGGTCTGGCCAGCCCCTGCCCTTGAAGAGAGAGGCAGGCTCTGCACCCTCAGAGGGGAGATGTGGCCCTGCAGTGCAGGGTGTGGGGTTGGGGGGCAGCACCTGCTGCTGTGAGCATTGGAGCTGTGACAGGCAGTTGGGAGCTCCAGGAAGGGCCCCCTCCCTCCCTGTCCCCCAGGCAGTGCTAGAGCTGGGTGGAGGGACGGTAACCCTGGAGCTCCTGTGTGACCCTCCCCCATCTTGTCCGTCCTTGAGATCCTGGAGCTGCTATGACCCTGAGGAGCAAAATCCAGCCAGAAAGAGGGGGAGGGGGGGAGGGCAGGCTCTGGAGTGACTCATCCTCTGGGGGAGGAGAAGGGGTGCAGCCATGTGTCTGGTGGGGGGTCAGGGTTCCACCTCCAGCAGCCAGATGGGGAGGCTGTTGCAGGCCACCTACCTGTGAAGGGCACTCAAGTGTCTTCCTTAGGGGGCAGGGGGGCTCCCTCAGTCCCTGTCAGGCTCCCTGGCGTCCATCCTCTTGCTGGGGCCACGGGGTTCCCTGCTGTCTGCGCTCCTGCCCTCCTTCCCCTCCTGGTCCTCCACCTGATTTGGGCCCTGGTTATGGGCTCAAGCCCACCCGCTAGAGCAGGGGTCCTCAAACTTTTTAAACGGGGGGCCAGTTCATTGTCCCTCAGACCATTGGAGGGCTGGACTATAGTTAAAAAAAACTACGAACAAATTCCTAGCACACTGCACATACCTTATTTTAAGCAGGACAGGCAGTGGCAGCAAAAACCTCCTCCATGTTGCCCGAGGGCCGTAGTTTGAGGATGCCTGCTAGAGCCACAGACCTGTCCACCCACCAATGGAGAGGCTGGTCACCCTGACCCGCAGCTTCCAGAGGTGGGAGTGCAGGGCTCTGTGCCAGGGGCCTCGTGGACACTGGAGGCACCACCTACCCAGAGTGGTCAGTTGGGCCTGGGAGATGGCTTGCTCCTGGTAACCAGCCAAACACGGATGTTCAGAGCTCACCACCCCTTCCCCCCAAGGGTCCATCTTCCCAGGCTCCGCCCCCCAGCACCTCTGGTCCACCTGATCCAGACCCGCCAGCCCTCGCCACTCCCACTTGGGACCGGGCTGGTGGTGACCTGCTGCTCACCTGTGACCCTCGGGGCTGCTGGAACCCTGGAGGCGAGTCCAGGGGCCTGGCCTGTGGTAGAGGCTTCACCTGCCTGGCTGGTGCCTGCAGATACTGAGGCTCATTCTCTGACACGGAGAGAAATAACTGCTCGAGTAAGAACACCCAAGGGCCGTGCGGCCTTTCGGTGCTGTTTCCTCATCTGTGAGGTGGAGACGGGAATGGGGCCTGGTCACGGGCCTACGGGAGACCGCCACGGCAGCTATCATTACTGCTGTCCATGCGGCCACTTGTGCCCTCCAGGCTAGTACCCCAGGGCTGTGTGCCAGCCTCACCTGCTGGAGCTCCAGGTGTGGGGCCCTTCTTGAAATCCCCACTACGATGGCCAGACTCCCTGCTCACCCCAACCTGATCCACCGCACGTTCCTCACCACGGTCATCCTGTGATCACACGATGGACACATGGCTGGTTCTGGGACTCCAGCTGGCCCTGGAGTGGGCATGGGCCCTGACGGAATCAAGCCATGACCTCCTGGTTCATAGGTCAATGCTCAACCACTGAGCCAATCAGTGGTCTTTGTCTTCTGGGGGTCTTTCTGGTGTGCCTTCCTTACAGTAGGGATGCCACTGTGCTTCTTACTGACACTAAGTCTGAGGGATGGTTGCTACTCTGCTGCCTCATACACCAGGATGCAGGATGTACACCTGCCTGCTCCTCTCCACAGCCCCCGGCAGCTGCTGGGCTCCCCTGGTTCGCCCCATGGTCTGGGCTCTGGGCACACGGAGGGGGGCTACTCAGGCCTCCAAGAAGAAGCCAGTTTCATCAGCGCTGGACGTGTGAGGACCTCACAGTCCCAGGGGCTAAACTGGAGGGGCTACGGGGACACAGCACAGCAGGCAGGATTAGGGACAAACAGGAACCATTTCTCAAGGACGGGCAGGGCTGTGGTTCTCTGATGACCTCAGGAAGGACGTCAGTACTATTGGCCTTGGTCGTCAGGAATGGCTGGTGAGCTGCTGGAAACCCTGGCCGGGCGGACAAGGGGTTTGGCCACTTCAGCCCGAATCTAGAGCCTCCCCACCCTCATCACATCTCTTGGGCCTGGGCGGGAGTCCTCAGTGATGATGGCCAAAGCGCGGAGTGGTGGCCCCACTCCAGGGAGAAGACCAGGCTGCACCTTCTGAGGACAGGACGTAAGAGCCACATCCAGATGGGTGGCCCTTGAAATCCCCCTTCCAGTGGCTCGACTCCTGCTCCCCCAAACCTGATCCACGGCAGGCTCCTCACTTACCATCAGGGTGACCCACAATCATCCTGTGAACACACGACGGATGCCTCCTCTGATACTCCTGCATCTCATCCTTCTTTAGAAATCTGTCCTTCACTTCTAAGTTGTAATAGTAGTCTTTTTTAGAAAAATATATTTTTATTGATTTCAGAAAGGAAGGGAGAGGAAGAAACATCAACGATCAGAGAACCATCAATCAGCTGCCTCCTGCACACCCCACACTGGGGATCAAGCCCACAGCCTGGGCATGCGCCCTGATCGGGAATCAAACCATCATCTCTTGGCTCACAGGTCAGTGCTCAATCGCTGAGCCATGCCAGCCGGGCTACCAGTGCTTTCACATCTTCATTGTTTCCAATGATCTCGGTAAAAAAAATAATCTTCCCCGTTTCTAATGCAGGACGCTCTGGCCTAACCTTTGCCATTTCTCCAACTCCGTTTAGCTCAGATGAAATACCTGGTTAAGGTTTTTGGATTTTCTGAGTGATGGTCATGTAGCTGGCATGCCTTACCTTTAGAGATGTTAACCAGCCAGCATGGCTCAGTGGTTGAGCATCAACCTATGAACCAGGAGATCATGGTTCAATTCCCAGTCGGGACACACACTTGGGTTGTGGGTTTGATCCCCAGTGCAGGGCGTGCAGGAGGCAGCCGATCAATGATTCTCTCATCATTGATGTTTCTCTCTCTCTCTCCCTTCCTCTCTGAAATGAATAAAAAAAATTTTTTTTTTTAAAAAAGAGAGGTTACTACACTTATGCTTTTTTTCTGATACTAAGTCTGAGGGATGCGACCACTGCTCTGTCCTGTCTCGTACGACACAGAGCATTTGCCTGAGCTCCTGGGTGGGGGTGGTGGGTGGCAACAGCGCCCTCACTTCCCAGTTCTTTGGTTGGGAATGTTACTACAAGGCCTCCGTGTCCGGGATGGGATGTGCCACCCCATCCCCACCCCACCCCGTCTCCTCCTTCCTTGGCCCAGTGTCTGTCCTGCTCACTTGGATTCTAGTCTGACAGATTCTCCCGCTGTTCCCTTCCTCCCCATCAGCAACCACTCTGACGCATCCTTGCGTTGTTTTATCATTTACCTAAAATGTCGTGTTGCTGATCTTATTTTTTCCTTGATACCACATCCTTTTATTTTTTTTAAAGATATTTTTTATTGATTTTTAGACAGAAGGGGAGGAGAGAAGCATCAATGTGAGAGTTGCCTTCTGCATGCCTCCTACTGGGGACGGAGCCTGCAACCTGAACATGTGCCCTGACCAGGAATCAGAATGGCAACCTTTTGGCGCATGGAACAACGCCCATCCAATGGAGCCACACCTGCCGGGGCTCTTGCCACATCTCTGAGAGGCCTCCATGTCCCAGTGCACACAAACACCTCCTTTCTCGTTGTTGCGCAGGTTTCCCAGCGTGCCCCTCCTCCACATGTCCTTGTCCTCATGCTGGGAGGACACATGCAGCTGCACTATGATCAGGATGTCCCATGAAGACCCTCAATCGTCCTCCTTAGGGACCATCACGAGGATTTCTCTTGGTGGGGGACCATGCGTCTCAGGGGTATGCCGACTTCATTCTGCCAATACTGTCAGCTGGTTCTTCGTGGATAAGGCAGTGGGCACACCTCCATTTCCCATGAATACCGTCAGCATTTGGTCCTCTAGCTCTCATCCATCCGCTGCCGGTGTAGCAGAAACCCAGTATGATTTGAATTTGCTTTTCCCTAATTACGGAGAGGCCCGACATCACTTCCTGTTCTCACTCGTCACTCTCGTGTCCCCTGGGACACACTGCTCATTCAGGTCTTCTGCACCTTTTTCCATTGCTGCGACTTTTCCCTCTTGATTTTCAAGAGTTCCACAAATATTCTGGATCAGCACCGCACAAGCCTTTCTGGGACTGTTCTTATCTACACTGTACTAGTTTCGAAGGGCCGCTGTATGGAATTACCAACAAACTAGGAGGCTGAAAACATGAGGAACGTGTCCTTACAGGCGGCAGGGTGGGGACCTGCTGGGGGCTCTGCAGGGAAAGCTGCTTCGGGACCTGCTGGCAACCGTGGGTCCTTGGCATGTGGACACAGCGCTCCAGTGTCCAAGGATGCAGAGCCCACGGTCCTCTCGTCCGAGCGTCTCCTCTGCCTCTGTCCGAGCGTCCTCCTTCCTCTTATGAAGATGCTGCTCACTGGATTAAGACTCACGCTAGTGAATGTATGACCTCATCTTAATTTGATGACATCTGCAAAAACCTCTATTTCCAAAAACATACTCTTTTTTTTATTTATAAATTTTATTGATTTTTTTACAGAGAGGAAGGGAGAGGAATAGAGAGTTAGAAACATCGATGAGAGAGAAACATCGATCAGCTGCCTCCTGCACACCTCCCACTGGGGATATGCCTGCAACCAAGGTACATGCCCTTGACCGGAATCGAACCTGGGACCCTTCAGTCCTCAGGCCGACGCTCTATCCACCAAGCCAAACCAGTCAGGGCTTAACATACTCTTAATGTGATCGATACACAGTAGACACTAGTTGGCATGGGCATTAAGGACTTGAAATGTGGCTGGCAAAAACATGTCTTTATTTCAGAGAGGAAGGGAGAGGGAGAGATAGATAGAAACATCAATGATGAGAGAGAATCATTTATCCACTGCCTCCTGCACACCCCCCACTGGGGATTGAGCTAGCAACTAGGGCCTGTGCCCTTGACTGGAATCGAACCCGAGACCCTTCAGTCCACAGGCCGACGTTCTACCCAATAAGCTAAACCAGCGTGTGCACATCATAAATGTTAACTGTTCAACTTAGGTAGCTACATGTGCTCAGTGGGGGCCGTGTCAAACGCAGCTCTCGACTCACACCTCTGACTGCTTTAAATGTTGTCCATGTGCTGCTAACATTGCCGTGTCCTTTGTTGAAAAGAATTCCTTACTTTTGATAACCTCAGACCTGTGAGTTTTCCCTTTTTTTTTTTTTAGCATAATTGCCAATTTTTTTAACATTTTATTGATTTTTTTTTACAGAGAAGAAGGGAGAGGGATAGAGAGTTAGAAACATCGATGAGAGAGAAACATTGATCAGCTGCCTCCTGCACACTCCCTACTGGGGATGTGCCTGCAACCAAGGTACATGCCCTTGACCGGAATCCAACCTGGGACTTTTCAGTCCACAGGCCAACGCTCTATCCACTGAGCCAAATCGGTAAGGGCTTTCCTCTTTCTTTCTTTTTTTTAAAATATATTTTATTGATTTTTCACAGAGAGGAAGAGAGAGGGATAGAGAGTTAGAAACATCGATGAGAGAGAAACATCAATCAGCTGCCTCCTGCACACTCCCCACTGGGGATGTGTCCGCAACCAAGGTACATGCCCTTGACCGGAATCGAACCTGGGACCCTTCAGTCCGCAGGCCAACACTCTATCCACTGAGCCAAACCGGTTAGGGCTCCTCTTTCTTTTTAATATATTCTTATTGATCTCAGAGAGGAAGGCAGAGGGAGAGAAACATCAATGAGAGAGAATCACTGATTGGCTGCCTCCTGCAGGCTCCCTGCTGGGTACTGAGCGGGCAATGCAGGCATCCAACCCCCAACCTGAGCCCCTAACCCAGGCCTGTGCCCTGACCAGGAATCCAACCATGACCTCCTGGTTCATAGGTGGACACTCAGCCACTGACCACGCTAGCTGGGCTAGTTCAACCTTTAATAAGCACAGCGGTAAAGGCTACTTGAATGACTTCAACATCTGAAGACCAGACTTTTCCTTAAAATCAAGTTAATTATAAGGCACAGATTCATTTGACTTTGGGGAGCAAGTCTGAATTTTGCTCAGATTGACAGGCTGTGGAAAGGCTACAGTAACTGCTCAGTGGAGACCCAACCACGTTTTCTAGCATTCTGCTAAAAATCCCTTTCAGGGCGTTGCAATCCAGTAGGTCTCATCTGGAGCGGGGCCTGCCTTCACGGACCAGCAAACACCGCTGACATAAAGCGGAGGATCCGGGCTGGTTGGTTTGAATAACCGTGTCAAGACTCCTCAGCAACTCTGTGAGGATGCTCAGTCCCCTCAGGGGAGTCCCTAACTATAGTCCAGGACACACAGGAAGCTCGGGGTTTATTGGGACCCTCAGAGGGCTTAACATTAAAGGGTCCAATACAGGGTTCTTTCTTTTTTAATATTTTTATTGATTTCAGAGAGGAAGGTAGAGGGAGAGATAGAAACACCAATGATGAGAGAGAATTGCTGATTGGCTGCTTCCTGCACGCCCCCCACTGGAGACCGAGCCTGCAACCCGGGCCTGTGCCCGTGACCGGAATTGAACCTGGGACTTTAGTACACAGGCCAACACTCTATCCATTGAGCCAAACAACCTAGGGCCATCACTGATGTTTCTCTCTCTCTCTCTCTCTCTCTCTCTCGCTCCCTCTCTGAAATCAATAAATATATATATATATATTTTAAAAGTTAAGTTTTAGAATCTCAAATGTTTCCCATAACTACTGAGAACCTAAATTACTCCTGGTCACATTGTCCATTTGGTCAAAAATTCGCATGAGGAGGGACGGGAGTTTTTAAACATAAATTCAGCCAGGGCCCATGTAGGTGGGAGACCTTGAAAATATTCTGATAACTGAGACCGTGGACTTTTCTCAGGAACAAATGCCCAGAAAGTCTACATCAGCTCAAGCAATTCGCAGGGTCAGCACTGGCCAATCCCGCTGAGAACAGCCATGTTACAGGGAAAA